>JAULKK010239110.1:0-15411 GCA_032355705.1 Rubia peregrina
CAACTGGAGACTCCTTAATAGGCTTCTTTATCTTCTTGTCATCTTAGAAGACTTCAACTTCCATATGCCATCTAAGTGCTTCTACTGTAAACATGATTCTGACTCCTTACATCACAGTTCCAGTAGCTTCCCAGCAATCAACCATAACTGGTAAGCTCTTGATCAAATTCTCAATCAAATCTCTTGATTTCTTCTTCTTATGGGACAGATTCTACTGGAATCTGAACATTCCAAATCAAGAAGCAAACAAGATCATAAAAACAATACCTTGTATCATTACTTGGTCCATTTGGTGTGATAGAAACAAAATCTTCTTTGAAAATCAATCATCAAACATACAATTAATCATTAAAAATTTCCTATACCTTCTTAATGACATTCTGATTAGCAAAAAAACTAAAATGCTACTGGAATCTAACCAGCAACATACCTAAACTCATGATTAAGAACAATCCTAACACTAAGAAGATGCAAAGGATATTCAAAGGGAATCTCCCATTACATTACAGATTGAATACTGATGGATCAGTTTTACAAAATGGGAAGACAGGGATTGGTGCTATAATTAGGGACTCTAATGGCTTGGTAGTTGAAGCTTTAGCTAAATCCATCCCGGATTGCCCCATCCTGCAAGCTGAGGCTACTGCACTTGAATGTGGCATTCAACTCGTAATGCAACATGGGATCAAGGACCTTGAAATTGAAGTGGACTCTCAAATTTTGCACAATATTTTAATGAAGAAGCAAGAATCATGGTCCTGCACTGCTCAAATCAGGAATATTCGATCACTTTTTCAGAACATCAACTTCAGGATGCAACACATTTACAGAGAGGCAAACAGTGTAGCTGATTCTCTAGCCAAATTACTAACCTCTTCCCAGGTAAATAACAAATTATTTTCTACAAATTTGCCTAAAAACTTTCAAGGAAAGGTTTTACTTGATGCACCTACTGTTCCTTATGTTAGATCTTAGCTTTGAGACTACTTTTATTCCTCACGTTCTAATAATATGATATACAGCTTATTTTTATGCTCCTTTGATTGTTTTTTACTGAGATCCACTAGTACTAATCAGTTTGATTTAATTTGCATCCTCAAATTCTTTCTATTCAGAGGTAAGGTATTACGTCCCCCTCTTTTTGTACAATTTTTTAATCTAATAAATAGGTAGGGGTCCGCTAAACCCCCCACCATAACAGGTGGTATTCTTTTTTAAAAAAAAACTTTAAGGATAAATGCCATGTTTTGTGCAATTTTATGCATATTTTGAATATCGGTGAAGGATGATGGAGCGGAGAAGATGATCGAGCAGCGTAGTGGCAGAGAGATTGACAAGGGCAGGGAAAAAGTCGAACTCAATGGTAACACAGTAAGGGAAGGGTTGTACATCATAATGGCATGTTTTGTGCAAATTTTTTTCATTTTTTGATTATCGATGAAGGATAATGGAGAAGAGAAGATGATCGAGCAGCGTAGTGGCACAGAGATCCACAATGGCGGGGACAATGTCGAGCTCAATGGTAACGCAGTGAGGGAAAGGTTGTACATCATAATGGCAAAGGGCGGGCTAGATGGCATCACTGTGAGGGTTGGGCTCGATAGTGTCGTAATAAGTGGCGGGTTCGACGAGTTCGGTGTGAAGGGTGGGCTTGACAGCATTGCGGTGGGACGGGGCAGCAGAGGATAGAGGAGGGATGGAGGGATGGAAGAGGGGTGGAGGAGGAGGTGGCAGATTAGAGAATAAAGAAGGGAGAAAATGACTAAGGAATTAGTTGACTAAGGAAAAATGCGCATTGTTTAGGAAAAATTACTAAGTAAAGATATCCTAATAGGTTGTTCATATATTGGGAAAAAAGGCACGCCATTAAAGGCGATTCTACAATTATAAACTCATTTACAATAAAAGAGTTCCATGGATAGTACTTCCATGTTTGGAAACACTTTTGGCTCCATTAAAGTAAGAACCTCTTTTAATTGATTTTAAATTGCATTTTCAATGAAAAAGTGACCAGTGAGGGAGTTCCAAACTAGAAACCACTTTCAGGTCCTCATTAATGACGGTTTATTATAAACCATCTTTGATCACTTCCTATAATTACATGTTTTCCACTAGTGTTCACATATTGATAAATTTTAACACTAGATATTTTGTGCAATTTGAGTAGCTCTAATTTGTCATTTAATATGTGTAGATAAAATTTCACGAGATACAAATTTTATTGTGACAAATTTATAGTTGGTAAATAGTCACGATGATAAATTTTATGGTCTGGGTGGAATATTGTGCAAGTTCTGTGCACCAATTTTGTGTTATATATAACAATAATAAAAATATTTAAGGATAAGAGGAATATTTTTACAAGTTTTTCACGTATTTTGAATATTGGATATTCAAAATATGTATAATAAATTTTCAATAAATACTGGATGAATTTTGTATCGATTTATAATTTAGTGATGTAAGAATGGGGAGATATAAATGAAAATCTATCTATTTATTAAGGATATTTCAATCATTATTTTTTTCCTAATAAAGAGCAATGTCTAACAATAAAAGTATCAAATAGTAAAAAGTTGGGAAAGTTTCCAGGAATAAAATGGAGAGAGATCAAGATGAACTTAAACATTCCATCAGCAAAACTATTTTCCGACATAGGTGTCATTTTGTCTCTCGCCTCCTTGATTTCATGCTCCATTGCTTTGACCTTCTTTTCAAGCTCACGAATTTCTCTTTACATGACTGCCAACCTAGTCTTTCCTTTCTCCACATTTATCATCTCTTCTTCCATCACCGGATAATACTTAATCATTTCATGCACCCCTTTAATGTAGTTGAGCCTCATATGAAGCCACCCGGCATGTAAATCCATCTTTTTGAGTACCAGAACAGTCTCGTACATTTTCTCCACCGAGCAGCAGTAACATTTCTAAACCTAGCATGTTCCAAATTCTTGACAATGCAGCAAAGCTTCTCAAGAAAGAACTTGAGGAAGTCAGGATCGTAAGTGCTTGAATCATTGGTGATGTCCCCATGTCTGTCAAATATTTTCCCTAAGCACGGGAATCACTTCCGCCTTCATTCTATAACCTTCAAACGTTGTCACAACATTGGAAGACTCATCATTTTTTAACTTTCAAAATAACGTTAATTTTCACACCTTATTTTGTAAATCCTATTTTATGAATTTACTGATTTATAGAATCCATGCATTGTTAAATTTGCAGACTAGTGATTTGTTGTGATTTAAGTAGTTTTTATATTGTTATTTAACATGTGTTGATAAAATTTCACGAGATATGAATTTTTGTGACACGAATTAGGTTGGAAGATTGTCCCGTTGATTAAATTTTATGCCCGAGTGGAATATTGTGCAAGTTTTTTGCACCAATTTCGTGCTATGAATATCAATGATAAAATTCGTGGTACGACATTTTAGTCCATCTCAACATACAGTAAGGTGTGGGTCCAGGAGAGTCCTAAAAGTATAATAAAACAGATTAAATATGTATATGTAAGACTATTTTACAAGTATAATTTTGCTTCAGACCTCAAAATTCTGAGGGCCAGCCTGACGCCACTTCAACCGCCGTACTCCCTCAGTCCCACCTCAAATTTCATAAAATATTTCTTACGGTTATCAAGAAACATGTTTGACCGTTAATATGTTTAACTAAGTATAATAATGTAAAATAAAAAAGTTGATATAGAAAAAAAACTTGTTACGACGAATATAACAATATCGTCAAAGTTGGAAACTGAATAGTGACATAAAGTGTAGTGGGAAGTTGGAGGTGGGACAGAGGGAGTAGTTCAAATGGGATAGTTGACATGTTTATTATGGGAAGTTGTCTAGTGCACTTACACAGTTTCTAATGCATTTCAAACAATAAATTATCCATGATTGGGCCATTTCAGTGGCTAGTTTTACCATTTGAGTTTCCCAAGCGTGTTCCAAATAAGAAAAAAATATATTTGAAACTAAAATAAAGAGTCTAACACAAAGAAATACATTGGAGGATATAAAGTAATGACAATTATAAAGGTCATTTAGCATTCTAGCATGATATGAATACACCATGTTGTTTTAGTTAAAACCTTATTTGAATGAAGTGAAAAGGCTAATTTTATTAAAGAGCTTGGTATAGATATTTACCTAGCTCATTCCGCAATTTTATGAGAAATTACGTCACAATATTACACATGTAGAGACCATCAAAAGCTTATTCAAGAAAAAGTTTCTATTTTTTCCGACATCATCATATATGCTATAGTTCATACATAGGTAAAAGCTATATATATATCCAATTTGGTTGTAAATTACTTTTGGGTTGTTTTGCATTCCTTTGACATTTGAGGTTTTCTCGTTGCAAATTTATTTTAGGTTTTCTCAAGGCATTTCACTTCTTTTGTAAATTAGAGCCAATATTCCCCCCAATTTTCCAACAACACGAGTCGATGCCTATGTTTAATGGCTTGAACCCATCGACTACCATCATTATCATCTGCTCACATCTTTGCGTTATTATCAATATTTTAGTGTTCGAACTCATTTTCAGCATCGCCTTTAATTCCAAAGGTAAACATTGCATTAATTGAATTTATTTAGAGCACAGAAACCCTAGATTTTACTTGAGTGCCAAAGATTCTTCTCATCGATCAATATTGTAAATTAAATTTTCATGAGGCTAAAGTTCGGAATCCGACATGGTGTTGGAAAATAGCTTCATCAATAGGTGAGGTGTTTCTTCTTTCAAAAATGTAATCATGTGTGGCATTTAGTTTTCCCAGGTGCTTAAGTATAAATATGGTGCTAAGGGGCAAAGGCTCATATATCATTTTCCACCCTAACATTGTATTCTATTTATTAGTAAAATGGGATGAGGAATCAAAGAAATGGGTAGTTTACAGGAGAAGATTTACAGTGAGAATCATGAAAGAAAAAGGAAATTGTTTAATTACCTGATGCAAATTAATTTTGGGGTTTAGTTCGTGCCATGAAAATGAAAGTATTAAAAAAATTAATTAGCTTGGGAGAATTTATAAAATGAACAAGAGTACTATCTCAAATTTATTTCAACCGAAAAGGAATTTAATTTTACCTAATTCTATTAATAACTATGACTAAGTAAAGAAAAAGAGGAGTTAGAGAATTTTAAATGTGGAATAGAGAGGTTACCAATTGCTTTAAGTTATAGTCTTTTGGTATTGGTCATTCCTCTCATTTGTGTCTATTTGGTGATAGTTTAGCAGTTACACATATAGCAACAATATGGTGTTTCATTAGAGTACTAAACATATTTAGATTGATTGTCATTTTTGTTCCAGATATTATATATTCTAGAAAAAATTTACTCATATCATTCGTATTTCAAATCAACTAGATGATTTGTTAGCTTCTATGGCTAAAATCTCTTCTTGATTCATTGGGTATTTGTCATTCCTCTCTGATGCGTCTATTTTATGGTAGTCAAGCAACGATACATATTGCAACAAATGTTGTGTTTCATTAGCATACTAAACATATCGAGATTGGTTATCAATTTGTCAGTCACCTTATTTAGTCTGGCTAAATTTTTACCCATCATATTTGTACATCAAATTGACCAGCTGACCTTTTTACTGAAGTACTTGGACCACGGCAATTTCATATTCTTCTTCCCATGTTAGAAATTATTGATTCTCATGCTCAAACATGAAGGGGATTATTAAGGATATTTTGATTAAGTTTTCTTTCTCCTTAGTTTCCTTTTCCTTGTGGGAAAGGTTATAGATTGTAATCTAATTCTCCTTTTTGGAAAGGTTTAGATGGTATCCCTATATATTGTGATCTTACAAAAGGTAAATTGGGGAAACATATTTTCTTAAACATTACGCACTAAATTTTTTGGATAAATTTTTAATCGATTTCTAACATTTTGTGATGTTAGAATGTGGAGATTATATATGAAAACATCACTATTTATATAGAATAATTCAATCATCAATTAGTATAAATTTCAAAATAATGTTATTTTCACACTATATTTTTCAAATCCAATTGTTTGAATTTGATGATTTGGAAAATTCACACATTGTTAAATGTTCAAAATAGAGATTTCGTGCAATTTGAGTATTTCTAGTTTGTGATTTAATTTGTGCAGATAATATTTTTCGAGATATGAATTTTGTTTACAAGAATAAGGTTGGAAATTTTCATGATGATAAAATTTGTATGGTCTAAGTGGAACGTTGTTGAAAATATGTGTACCAATTTTGTTCTATTTATAGGAATAGTAAAATTATTTAAGGATAAATGGCATATTTTGTGAATATTTTTTGAATATTTTGAATATCGGTGAGGGACGATAGAGCAGAGAAGACAATGAAACACCACATTGGCAAAGGGCTCTGTGGCAGCCGAGATGACGGTGAGCTCAACGGTGTGGCGGTGGGAGAAGTGCTTGATGGAGTCATGGTGAGGGGTGGGCATAATAGCGTGGTGGCGGGGGAGGGCGGCGGAAGATGGTGGAAGGGTGGAGGGATGGAGGAGGAGGTGGCGGATGGAGGAGAATAAAGGACTGAGAAAATGACTAAGGAATTAATTGAATAAGGAAAGAGGTACAATGTTTCTGAAAATTGATTAAGAAAAGAAACCCTAATGAGTTGTTTATATATTTGGCCAAAATAGCAGCCCAATAAAAGCGGTTCTACAATTAGAACCGCCTATAAAATAAAAGAGTGGCCTATAATAGAACAACTGAGTTCGGAAAAGGCTTTTGTGTCTTAATTAAAGGCGGTTCTACAAGTACAACCACCTTTAATCAATTTCCATTAAAATTGGAACCGCCATTAATTGATTTCGAACCCCATTTAAAATGAAAAATGTTACTTGGGAGGGAGTTTCAGACTCAAAACCTCTTTCTGGTCCTTATTAATCAAAGGTTTTCCACTAGTGTTAACATATTATCAAATTTTCATACAAGAGATTTCGTGCAATTTTTGTAGCTCTAATTTAACATTTAATCCGTGTAGGTTAAATTTCACGAGATGTGAATTTTTGTGACAAAAATAAGTTTGGTAATTTTCCATGCGGAACAATTTTACAGTCTGAGTGGAATATTATGCAAGTTCGGTATACTAATTTTGTGCTATGCATACCAATAATAAAGTTCTTTCAAGCTAAGGGGCATATTTTGTGCAAGTTTTACACGTATTTTGAATATCAGATATTCAAAATTTGTACAATAAATATCATATTTTTTTTATAAAAATTAATTATTAATTTGAGTGATGTAAGAATGTGGTTAATAGAATTGAAAACCTCACTATATAATAAGGATCATTCAATCATTGGTTGTTTTTTTTTCTAAATAAAGAGCAATGTCTAACATTAAAAGTATCAAATAGTACAAAGTTGGGCAAGTTTAAAGGAATCAAATGGAGTGAGGTCAAGATGAACTAGACTAGTCCATCAGCAACTTTAGTCTCAGACATAGGTTTCATGTTGTCTCTCGCCTCCTCGACCTCGTTCTCAATTGATTTGATCTTTTTTTCGAGTGCACAAACTTCTCTTTGCTTGACTGCCAACCTAGCCTTTTGTTTCTTCACATCCTCTCTTCTTCCCATACTAGATAATACTTAATCTTGTCCTGCACACCCTTAATGTAGTTGTTCCTTGTATGAAGCCACCCGACATTGAAATCCATCTTCTCGAGCACCAGAATAGTCTTGCGCATTTTCTCCACCATATTAGCAGTAACATCTTTGAACCTTGCATGCTCCAAACTCGTGAAAATCCAGCAAACCTTCTCGGGGAAGAACATGAGGAAGTCAGGATGATAGCTTGAATCCTTAGCAATGTTCCCAAGTTTGTCAAAAGCTTTCCTGAGCACGGGAATCACTTCCGCCTTCACTCGGTAACTTCCAAATGTTGTCACAACATTGGAAGACTTGTCGGTTTTAATGACTTTCAAAATATAATTTTCACACCTAATTTTACAAATCCTATTGTTTGAATTTTACTGATTTATAGAATCCACGCATTCTTAATTTTCACACTAGTGATTTTGTGTGATTTATGTAGCTCTTATATTTTTATTTAGTATGTGTTGATAAAATTTGACGAGATATGAATTTTCATGACAAAAATTAACTTGGTAAGTTGTCCTGATGACTAAATTTTATGGTCTGAGTGAAACATTGTGCAAGTTGTGTGCACCAAATTTGTGCTACACATATCATTAAAAATATTTGTTCTATGACATGTCAACCCTATCTCAACATCCAGCGCGATGTGGGAGGTGGAGAGTCCTAGAAGTATAATATACCAAATTAACTTTGTATATGTAAGATTATTTTATAACTATATTGTTGCTTCAGTCATCAAAATTCTTAGGGATATCCCGGCTTCACCTCTATCACCGTAGTTCAAATGTGATTGTTTAACGGTTGGTATGGGAAGTTGTCTAGTGTAATGGCACGGTCTCTAGTGCATTTGAAACAATAATTTATTGAAGATTGGGCCCTTTTAGTGGCTAGTTTTACTATTTTAGATTTTCCAAACGCGTTCCAAATAAAGACAAAAAATAAATTTCCCAAAAAAATAAAGAGCCAAATGCAAAAAGAAATACATTGGTAGGATATAAATTAATGACAATGTAAATCCCATTTTGCATTCTAACATACACCTTGTAGTTTTTGTTAAACCCTTATTTGAATGAAGTGAAAAAGATAATTTTATCAAAGAGCTTGGTATAGATATTTAGCCAGTTCTACCCGCAATTCGATGAGATATTGAGTCACAATTTTACACATGTAGAGACCATAAAAAACTTTGTGGCTAGCTTTTAGTACCTAGCATGACAGAAGTTTCTTTTTTGTCGACATCTTCATATGTGCAATAGTTCATACATAGGTAAAAGCTACATATATCCAATTTTGTTGTAAATTACTTTCGGGTTGTTTTCCGTTCATTTCGAATGTGAGGTTTTCTCGTTTCAAATGTATTTTAGGCTCTGTCAAGTCATTTCCCTTCTTTTTATATATTAGAGAAAACATTCCCACCAAATTTCCAAGAACATAACCATGCTTCAATTTCTTTAGATTATCAACAACTCCAATTCCCCCGTGCAAATACTTGTGGGAGGCTTTTCATACAAGAGTCGATGCCCATGTCCAATGGCTTAAACGCATAAACTACCATCAATATCATTTGCTCACATCTTGGTGTGATCATCAATATTCTAGGGTTGGAACTCATGTTTACCATTCGGCTCCTCGATCACTCTAAGGCAGTGTCTTGTAGATTACATTTTCATGATGCTAAAGTGCATAAACCTACGTGGTGTTGGAGAATAGCTTCATTAACAGGTGAGGTGTTTCTTTCTTTCAAAAATTTAATCACGTGTGGCATTTGGTTTTCCCTGGTCCTTAAGCATTAATCTGGTACTAATGGAAAAAGGCTCATATATCGTTTTCAGCCCTAACATTGTATACTATTATTTTTAGATTTAGTAAAATGGGATGAAGAATCAACGAAATATGTAGTTTACAAAATAAATTTTACATTGAGGTTCATGAAAGAAAAGAAAATCGTTTAATTACCTTATGCAAATTAAGTTTCAGTTTAGTTCGTGCAACAAAAATTAAAGTATTAAAAAGGATGTTAATTAGTTGTGGTGAATATATAAAAAGAACAAAAGTACTTTCTCAAATTTATCAGATTCTACTAATAACTATGCCTAAGTAATGAAAAGGAGTTAGAGAATTTTAAATTTTGACTAAAGAGGTTATCAATTTCTTTTAGTGATAGTCATGTAGTATTGGTCATTCCTCTCATTTGTGTCTATATGGTGATAATCAATCAGCTAGACATATTGCAGAAAATATGGTGTTTCATTAGAGTACTAAATATATTGAGATTGATTGTCATTTTGTCCCTGATAATATTCATTCTAGACATATTTTTACTCATCGTATTCGTACTTCAAATCAAGTAGCTGATTTATTAGCTTCTTTGGCTAAAATCTCTTCTTTATTCATTAGATATTTGTCATTCCTCTCTGATGCATCTATTTTATGATAGTCAAGCAAGTATATATATATATATTGCAACAAATATTGTCTTTCATTAAATACTGAGATTGGTTGTCAATTTGTGCGTGATCTTATTCAGTCTGGTCAAATATTTACTCATCATATGCGTACTTCCAATTGACCAGTTGACCTTTTTCGAAAGTACTTGGACCACAACGGTTTTAGATTCTTCATCGCAACATAGGCATTATTAATCCTCATGCTCCAACATGAAGAGGATTATTAAGGATATTTTGATTAATTCATCTTTCTCCTGAGTTTCCATTTCCTTGTGGGAAAGGTTATAGGTGGTAATCTCATTTACTTTGTATGAAAGGTTTAGATGGTATATCTATATATTGTGATCTCTAGTGATAAAATAATCAATTTTTCATATATACAAATTTTACACAAGGTAAATTTAGGGAAGAATATTTTCTTCAGCACAAAGTTTTTTGTATAAATTTTTAATTGATTTGTAACATTCTATGATGTAAGAATGCGGAGATTAGATATGAAAATATCACTATTTACAAAGAACTAGTGGAGTACCATCCCGCATTGGGAGATATTATTAATTGAAATATTATGATTAATTTTTATGTACATTTGTCTTACACTAAAATTGAAAATAAATAATTTTAATTAAAATTTTAAAGTTTAGTCATCTAAGGAAAACTATATGAGATGGTTAGAAATCTTTCTATATTGAATACAATAAAATTTGATTATTTTTGTAATATTTCATTCAAATTATTTATATGTTTAGATTCATTTGAAAAGGCTATCATAATTATATGTATCTCAGTGCAATAAATAAAATAAATATCAAATGATTTTAATAGTCTCACTAATTGTAAATTGTCCTCATTTAACAATTAGTATGTCTAAAACAAGATTTGTCATATATAAATAAATAAATATATAATATTTATACATATTTATATCAAAAGTACTCTATCAATGTATAAAAATATTTGGACATTTTGTTATTTCAGATTATGCGTATCTTTGGATTTACTTTAATATATATTACAATGAGATATTTATGGTTTTAATTATATTTTAAGAAGTTATGTATTTTAAAAAGTTATGATTGATTATAGATAGTAAATAATTAAAATCAGTAACACATTATAATGTTATTATGTTATTTTTAGAAAACTTGGGTTTAGTTTAGTCAAAATGACTTCAATATACCCGGTTGACAAAACCATCCAAACAATTTCTATTATATGGTGTTTGGGATAATTCAATCATCATTTAGTATGGATTTCAAAATAATGTTATTTTAACAATAAAATTTTCAAATCTAATTGTTTGAATTTGATGATTTGAAAATTTCATACATTGTTAAAATTTTAAAATAGATATTTGTGCAAATAAATTTTCACGAGATATGAATTTGCATGACAAAAAATAAGGTCGCCAAACTGTCATGATGATAAATATTTATTGTCTGAGTGGAATATTGTTGAGGTTCTATGAACCAATTTTGTGCAATGTATACCAATAATAAAATTATTTAAGGATAAATGACATATTTTGTGCAATGTTTGGGCATATTTTGAATATCTGTGGGGACGATGGAGCTCATAAGATGATGGAGTAACACATTAGCAGAGGGATTCATGGTGGCGGGATGACGGCGGGCCCAATGGCATCACGGTGAGGGAAGGGCTTGACGGCATCACAGTGAAGGGCGGGCTCGACACCGTCATTGTGAAGGGTGGGCTTAACAACTCCATGGCATCGCGGAGGGGGCGGGAAGTAAAGATGGAGGAAGAGTTGAGGGATGGAGGATGGGTGAAGGAAGAGATGGCATATGAGAGAATAAAAGAAGGAGAAAATGACTAAGGAATTAATTGAATAAGGAAAAACACACAATGTTTTTTGAAAATTGATGAAGAAAGGAAACCTTAATGGGTTTTTATATATTAGGCCAAAAAGTTAGCACAATAAAGGTGTTTCTACAATTAGTTCCACCTTTAAAATAAACGAGTGGCCTGGGAAGCACTTCCGAGTTCGGAAAAGCTTTTGGTTCTTAATAAAAGGTTGTTCTACAAGTGGAAACACCTTTAATCGAATTCCATTAAGGGCGGAACCGCCTTTAATTGATTTTGATTCCCTTTTAAAATGAAAATGTGACCTAGGAGGGAGTTTCAACCTCGAAACCTCTTTAGGGTCCATATTAAGGGTCGTTCCTCAGGAACCACCTTTGATCGCTTTGACCCACCCCCTCCCGGCATCACTAAATCATTGAACGGGAGATCCTCAAACTAATTGTACTGAGAGAAGGACTATTAGAAATCAAAGATAGAGATTTGTATTGTTGCTCCCGTTCCTAATACTATATTATTAAGATTGGTAGGTAGTGGAAAGTACTGGGGTCGTCCACCGAGATGTTAGGAATATAATAATTAACTATACACAACAGTGATCGAGTCGTCACTCTGATCACGTTTTGGAATAATCAATGTTGGTAAAACAAGCATTGCGGGGTTTTATAACAAAAAATACTAACATGCAATTGATCACGAGAATAAACTATAAAAACTAGCACTCGGGGAATATTTGCGTGACATGATTAATGTTATTTATATCATCGATTTCATAACATACAAGAACTATGAACCTATTCTTGGGTTTATGACACATGGTGTGATGCATGGTTAACACTTCCTCATACCTGTCACATATAGTGCACATGTAATCTTTCATCGGCCCTGCTTCCGTAATTAGGAAGTGCAATGACGGCCCTGCTTACCGTGTAGTTCTGAATCTTCCCCGTACGATTAAGTCCTGGGCACTAAACTATGAATGCTTCTCCCTAGGCCATAAAAAGACAAAGGGGGTAAAGCACCTTATCAATAGCTCTAGGGTTGGAAAGCTAACCCTAGTTTGCTACTTTAGCTATATCTACCCACTACCAAGTAAAGAAACTTTTCGGCTTAATGGTGCATGGTTAATCGTAACGTTAAGAACGAAAACCTACGTGCACCCACCTATGTGGATCCGAACCCATCGTTATCCCAAACGCATCTAGGTTTACCTCCACGGAGGATATCAATAGTGTGACAACATGATAATAGACTTTGGTGTGTGCTAACTAATTATGACAATCATGAAATTCATAAGATTATGAAGCGCAAGCCAACATAACAATCACAAAACACAGAGAAACATGTAGATCTAAGAAATCTCACAAAACATGCAAGAATACAAATATAATCCCCAAGTTAAGTAACTACCTCCTAAGCATTGAACCCAAATATTTCATTGGATTCAACATATTAGGGAAAAACAAAAAACCCAAATATTTCATGCTAGCACTGACCGCTCGGTATGGCATGGCTCGTGGCCTCGTGCTGGTGTGGAAAGCTCAACATGGCATGCGCCTTGAGCCTCTTGCTATCATGGCCTATGCGGTTGCAATGGATCATCAACTGGAGCTCCATTTTGATTACACATAGTGCACATCTTGTGTCGTTTGGTGCAGCGGGTCATCGGTTGGAACCTCATTTTGCTCAGTAACATGGCACGGGCCGTGTCATTCTTCACTCCCCATAAGCTAGTCTTTACATTAGTGACTTGAAATGATGCAATCTGTGTGAAATGGAACGGTTCGCGCCTATGCTTAGCTAATTTTTGAAGTGGCTCGAGGACGTGGAACACAGGCAGCAGAGGTTGGCCTGATCAATGTTGGGTCTCACGGTCAGTCTTTCGTGGCTTGGTCCGTGCTGAGAACCCTTGGCACAGGCTGTGCTAGGTGACCTTTATGCCAGATTGGCTGGCCACATGCTAGCTCTTGTGCTTGCCTTGGCTAGTTTGGCCAGCTGATATGTTTTCTCCTCTACGAATGAACCGCTAATCCAATTTGAGAATTATTGTAGTCTATTTTATCATGATTGAGAATAAAAATCCAATGGTGCCACCCTCAGGTGCTGATTATTATCAGATCATTCCATAAATCCGTGCAACTCTTTGACAACAATTCCTTCGCTTCTTTCTTGGCCTTCTTGAACATCGAATGCTCATTTCTTGGTGTCAATTACCTTTACTACCTTTCTCTGGAGTCTGTGGCCATAAATCTACTACCATCCTTGTGAATGGCCTTCGATATCTTCTACCATTCTTGCAAATGGCCTTCAAATATCTACTGCCACCCTCGCAGATGGCCTTTTACAAAAGAAAATGAAAAATTACTCATGAGCAAACTCCTAATGAAATCAAAGAGGAAGATCTAGGTGCCAGTGAATACAAACTATCCATTAGCTTCAATTAAGTCTATAAAAGGCGGGATTTAGACAATAAAATGAATAATGGCTGTCAAAACCTTTTGTCGTGCAAACCTAACTAAAACTAGCAATCAACCAAACAAAAGATGATAATAAATGTGTTAAATGCATTCGCAAACACATGCATAATGGTTCACATCAATAGCAGCGGTTTTGTTGTTTACATCACCGGTTTTATTATCGGTGTTGTCTACTTAGAATTTTTTGCAAGTTTGCTCTCGGGTTGGGAGAAATGGCCAAAAAATTAATTCACAGCAGCCTCGGGCAGCAGGTTATTCTGTTTCTGGCACCGGTTTGCGAGCTTCATACAAAGGCTAGTGATTTTAAGTTGGAAATACATACAGATCGGTCGTATTCCATTCCCAATCTTGGTCTTTCATTTCTAATTCTTGGAGGGAAAATATAACCTATCTTCCACAATGGTTCATATTCCCAAGCTTTGCAAAGAAATAAGGTGTTATTTCAAACATTGCTCTTCATTCTACAAAGACTATTTATCTTGGTAAATGGTTTTGGAAAAATGTTGGTTCACTTAGCTCTCCAATAACTACTTTGTTCGATGTTGCAATCATGTACATAGCGTTAATGTGTAATCAGTACATATATCTATATCTTGGATTTTATTGGCTCCCATTGAGCATTTGTTGATGTTCATCAAAACTAGTATTGTATATAGGGTTTTTTTAATGCATGGAAGGTGTTTGTTGAAATGACTGAGTGGACATTGTAGGATATGACACCAAAAACTCCACTAAAAAGGCCACACAATGCATCCCCTTCCTCTCCGAAGATGCAATCCAACATTCAACAACAAGAGAAGAGGTTCATCTCGGAGCAGGCAAAGTTAATTGAACAAACGTACATAACAAGGCAACATTTTCTAGAGAGAGGAATCGAATCATTTCCCTCATTTGAAGAATCTATATGGGCACTTGGGTGGAAAAATTGTGTGACACGCCTTCAATGTTCAACCTTAGCATAGTGAGTGAGTTCTATGCTAATTTGCAATGTGGTACAAGGTGAGATGAGGTGTTCTGTCGTGGGAAAATGGTGAAAT
>JAULKK010239219.1:0-15410 GCA_032355705.1 Rubia peregrina
AAAATAGGATGATTAGTCGATGATCAAAGGATGACTAGAAATGTAAACCAATTGCGCCCAAGACTCGTTATAATCTTTCGTGCTAGTATGTTCTTAGTTATATTATTTTCTCTAATTGTTGGTTGATTTAGTTAATTAAAGTAGTCGCAGTGTTTTCTAAAAAAAACCCAACTTGGTTACCACACACTTATACTGACTTCTTTGTGTGCTTTTAATTACGCTTAACACTCGATAAAACCCCATTTTCCTCGTGAATGACCCCGACTTGCTACTATATACTTTCTAGTAGTTAGCCGCAATTAGGGCTATAAATACTATCTTTGAGAGGCACGGCGATGGCCTCCCACTTACCACTCGACCTGCACTGTAAATTCTTGCTAACATCGTGTCGTAATTTCATGAAGTAATCTCCAACCATGCTATGCACTTCTCTCCTTCTTTGGTCGGGTAATGTTTGGTTTGAGAATTCTTCAATTTCAGCATCAGTTCAAATTGGTGGAAAATCAATGAGAGAAGATGGAGACATTAGTGGTTTTGGAAATGAAGACATTAGTAACTGTAGGAGAAGATCTGGATGAATGAAGTTGGAGGTGAGATTGAGAATGAGAAGTGACTCAATGTTTTACTTATTTAGTAAACATCCACAAAAATGTATGGTGATTTTTTTGGTGGGGGGTGTGCGGGCTATGTGATCACTACCCTCATCACTCAAATATTAACCCACGTGAAGAGATGGGACGTGAATATGGCAAACCCACTCATTATGGTCGGCCAAATAATTTAAATTTCAAACTTCGACCCACGTGAAGAGATGGGAAGTGGCTATGGCAAACCCACTCATTCTTGTTAGCCGAGTAATTTGAATTTCAAACTTTGACCCACGTGAAGAGATAGAACGTGACAATAGCGAACCCACTCATTATTGTCGACCAAATAATTTGAATTTCAAAATTCGGCCCACGTGAAGAGATGAGACGTGACTATGGCAAACCCAGTCACTATTGTTGGCCAAATAATTTGAATTTCAAACTTCTAAGTGACAAATACTTGAGAATTTGATTTCGATGTTTTTAATAAACTATAATTTCCATTAATGTGAATAAATAAATGCATTGAAAGTAACTAATACAAGAAAGTTCAAACCAGAAATTTATTAAAAACTAAAACTACATTACATAATTATAATACCAATGAAATACAAGAAAATTAATGTGTTTTATCCAAATACAATTCAGCCATCAACTTATCCCGGGTGACAACTTACTCTTGAGTAGCATTCATACCAAGACTCAGAAGAAGGTTCAAAGTCCTACTCTTTCTTTTGAGTGTCTTCTCCTCTAACTCAAGATGCCTGAGCACAACCTTTTCAAGTTCGACCGTGCAACCCTTTCACATTCAATCACCACATAATCATCAAATGAAGATTTGGAAGCTCCGAGACCTATTTTTAACCTTCTGCATACCTTGAGCTTTTGTAATTTTCACGCCCATCGGTTGCGACATAGGTGTGGGGGGTCTCCACTACCAAGTGTGCTTTTATGTGTCGATTCTATATAAGTGCCTCCCTCATTCAACCTCGACCTTTTGCCACTTTCCTCACTATTTGGTCGTTTGGAGTTTTCCTGTATGTGTTCCACGTTTGTGATTCTTCTGGGACTTGCTGAGATCGAAACTTTAGAACCTCACATAGAATGTAGTTACATGTGGCATACTAAAGGAATGATTCCGATCTTGTTTGAAAATTTCCATGGAATCATTTCAGATATCTTTATTCCCCTTGACACTACGACATCTTCTTGTGGAAGTGCTCACCACAACAATGTACTGGCCAACTTCGTTTGAAATATTTTGCCAGCGAGCCTTGCAAGAGGGTATTGTTCTGGCTTTTCCTTTGTGGTTTTTCGCACATTCCACAAATTTCCCCAAGAACGTCACTTTTTTATTCGTACCTATCTTTGGATCGGTGTAAAATTCTAGCCATGCTTCGAGGCCCGCGAGCTTCGAGCTTAAGGTAACGTCTAAGGTCCAACTTGAGGCATATAAAGGGACGCGTGATCCAATCCTAATTAAGGATATGATTGATTCCTACAAGGAAGCCATCTCAAGTTACCAATTATACTCGAATTACTATACTTATCAAATAAGGAAAGGAGCCTGAATCCTATTGAAGATCGGGCTCTCCTCCCCTATAAATACACAAGTATGGTAAACCTTAATCCAATCAATACACAAGTATGGTAAACCTTAATCCAATCAATACACTCTGAATACAACGCTTATACTAACTTAAGCATTTGAGTGTTTACCCCCCGGACACCGAGGGCATTGTTTTGCAGGTCGGACGCGATTCAAGGATCAAGAAGAGAGGCTCGGTGGAAACATATTCATCATTGACAGTGGCATCATTCCATATTATAGGAATTATCATAGGACAATTACTCTAATTAAGTAGGATAAACCTATAAATGGTAGGTTTAAAGTAAACATAGATGCTTAATAGAAATCCAACTCAGAAAATAGTGGTTTAGTTGCGGTCCTTAGATATCATACAGACTCTGTTCCTAAATATAAACTTCTGCTGTCTATACACGATACTTCTCTTATTGCTGAAATTTATGCTATAAAACTTGGACGGGATCTTGTGATGGAGATGAATATCAATCCAGGCCTTGTCACACTTGAAACAGATTGTAGCCAAGCCATTAGTTCTAGGAAGGTATTTTTGGGATCGAGCATGTATGGTCTAGCAGGTATGCATATCACTGGTGCATGCTCTTAAGTTTTTATTAAAAAATAATTTACCATAGGTTGCCAATGTATATTACATATTGGATGAAGCGAAAGGAAAAATAAGACTGGAATTCATGGGTAAGAAATTAATACATATGCCATCTGGAATGCCGTTCGATGTACTTAAAACAAACATTTACACCACCATTTTCATGCAGTAGTTGCTTATCTAAACCCAACGTCTATTACAATAAAATATTCTCCGTTGACAGAATTCAGTGAAAGTTATAAGTTCTTGTTTTCAAATTTGCCCAAACTAAAAGATGCCAAATTGGTTTTTAACACAGTGGCTAGTTATAGGATTAATCGCAAGGATTTCATCGAGCAAAGACTGATAATAGCCAAATGGTTCTACATATTCCGTCATTAGTTTTCTTTCCTTGAATTATCATGATTTATCTTATCTAGAAAATATTACATGTTCATTGCAATTTTCATTATCGTAAGTTGGTAGCATAAGTGCAGATGGGAAGTTCCTTTACTGCAACAATTAGACACTTGATTCCTAGTCAAACCCGTGACGTTGTTGCAAAATTCAACTTAAAATGAAATTTATCTTATAGGTTTTTAATAGAAATAAGGAACCATGTCTAACATAAATGGCTGGCTAATTTTCTATTTATGTATTAGAATTAGAATATTCAAAATTTTATTGGGTATGCTGATAACCGCGGATAAACAACATTGTAATTTATGATATGTCGATTTCCCTCAAATTATACACGTTATACTATGCCTTAATTTTCTCAGCCAATGTAAATTATTATACATTCACCATTTTCCTCCAGAATTACCTATTTTAAAAAAATAATTAATAAATGAAGAATTAATTTCTATCCTTAAAATTGAAATTACTTCATTTATTATTAGAGTAAAAGTTATCAAATTTAAAACATATCTACTAATATGAAATGGTTGAGCAAGGATATTTAAAACTTTGATAACAAAATGTGTAATCTTTGCCTGTAGTTGGATAAATCGATATGATGGTAATCTGTGAACAGAAATAGCGGAATAATTACTTCACCTTCCTAAATTTTTTTTTTCTTCCTTTTGAACAACCCTCGGTGCAATTGTGCATTTTTTTATCATCGTATTAATGTTAATTGAACAAAAAATTTACACTGAAATCTTGGATATAATACTTTACATTCTAGAACAAAATCCCGCTTCCATTTAAATACAACTCCCCATAAAATATGCTTGGAAAAATTCAACAATGGGTTTGAGTTAAGAAGAAAGAAAAGAGGCTAAGTTGGTAGATAATTGTTGTTTTTGGGAAGAAGCATGTACGGTCTAGCAGGTATCCATGCCACTAGTGCATGCTCTTGAGTTATTAAAAAATAATTTACAATAGGTTGCCTATGTATATTACATCAAGGATGAAGCCAAAGGAAAAATAAGAAAGGAATTCAAGGGCAAGAAATTTACACATACCATCTGCAACGTCATCGGATGTACTTAAAACAAGCATATGCACCACCATTTTAATGCAGTCGTTGCTTACCTAAACTCAACGTGTATTACAGTAAAATAGTCTCTGTTGATAGAATTCAGTGAAAGCTATTGTTCTAGTTTTCATCTTTGCCCAAACCAACATATGTCAAATTAGTTTTTAACACAGTGGATGGTTATGGGATTAACCGCAGGGCTTTTGGTCGAGGAAAGACTTATTAATAGCCAAATGGTAGTACAGATACTGTCATTAATTTTTTTTCTTGAATTATTATGATTTGTCTAATCTAGAAAATATGACATGGCCATTGCAAGTTTCTTAGTCAAACACGTGACATTGTTAAACATTGTTGCAAAACTCAACTTGAAATGCAACTTAGCTAAGAGGTTTTTAATAGAAAGAAGGAACTGCATCGACCATAAATGGTTGGATAATTTTCTATTTATGCATTAGAATTTGAAAATTCAAAATTATACTGAGCATGTTGATAACCGCGGATAAACAACATTGTATTTTACGATATTCCAATTTCTCTCAAACTATGCAAGTTGTGTTATGCCTTAATTTTCTCAACCAATGCAAATTATTATACATTCACCATTTCCCCCCAGAATTACCCATTTAAAAAAATAATTAATAAAAGAAGAATTAATTTCTTTCCTTAAAATTAAAATAAACTTTATTTATTATTACAGTAAAAGTTAACAAATAAAAAAACTATTAATGTGCAATGTTTAAGCAAGTATATTTAAAACTTTGATAACAAAATGTGTAATCTTTTCCTGTAGTTGGATCAATCGATATGATGGTAACCTTTGAACCGAAATAGCAGAATAATTACTTCACCTTCCTAGAATTTATTTTCTCTTCCTTTTGAACAAACCTCTGTGCAATTGGACATTTTTTTTATCATCGTATTAATGTTACTTGAACACAAAATTTGCATTGAAATCTTGGATATAATACTTTACATTCTAGAAAAGAATCCTTCTTTCATTTAATTCATTTAAAGATAACTCCCCATAAAATATGCTTGGAAAAATTCAACAATGGGTTTGAGACAAGAAGAAAGAAAAGTGGCTAAGTTGGTAGCTAATTGCGTTTTTTGGGATGAAGCATGTATGGTCTAGCTGGTATCCATGCCGCTAGCGCATGCTCTTGAGTTATTAAAATATAATTTACAATAGATTGCCTATGTATATTTCATCAAGGATGAAGCTGAAGAAAAAAATAAGAACGGAATTATAGGGAATTTTTTTATACATATGCCATCTGCAATGTCGTCAGATGTATTTAAAACAAACATTTGCAACAACATTTTAATGCAGTCGTTGCTTATCTAAACCCAACATGTATTACAAGAAAATGTTCTCCGTTGATAGAATTCATCGAAAGCTATTGTTTTGGTTTTCATCTTTGCCGAAACCAAAAGATGCCATATTATTTTTTAGCACAGTGGATAGTTATGGGATTAACCGCAGGGTTTTACTCGAGGAAAGACTGATTAATAGCCAAATGTTTGTACATATACTGTCATTAGTTTATTCTAAAATTATTCTGATTTGTCTAATCTAGAAAATATGACATGCTCACTGCAAGTTTCTTTATCTTAAGTTGGTGTCATAAGTACGGATGAGAAGTTCCTTAACTGCAACAATTAGACACCGGATTCCTAGTCAAATATGTGATGTTGTTGCGAAATCCAACTTGAAATGCAACTTAGCTGAGAGATTTTTAATAGAAATAAAGAACCGCGTCGAACATAAATGGTTGGTTAAATTTCATTTATGCACTAGAATTTAAAAAATTCAAAATTTTACTGAGCATGCTGATAACCGCAGATAAACAACATTGTATTTTATGATATGCCAATTTCGCTCAAACTATGCAAGTTTTTTATGCCTTAATTTTCTCAAACAATGCAAATTATTATACATTCAAAATTTTCCCCTAGAATTACCTATTTTAAAAAATTATTAATAAATGAATAATTAATTTATATCCTTAAAATAAAAATAACCTTAATTTATTATTGGAGTAAAAGTTAAAAAATAAAAAAACAATCTAATAATATGCAATATTTGAACAAGGATATTTAAAATTTGATAACAAAATGTGTAATCTTTGCCTGTAGTTGGGTCAATTGATATGATGTTTACCTTTGGACCAAAATAGCTGAAAAATTACTTCACCTTCCTTAAACTTCTTTTTGCTTCCTTTCGAACACAACTCAGTGCAACTGGGCATCTTTTATCATCATATTAATGTTCATTGAACATAAATTTTACACTGAAATCTTGGATATAATACTTTTAATTCTAGAAAAAAAATCAAGCTTCCATTTAATTCATTTAACACGATACCTCTCCATAAAATATGCTTGGAAAAATTCAATTGATTTGAGACAAGAACGTAGAAAAGTGGCTTAGTTGGTAGCTAATAGCTATTTTTGGGATGAAGCATGTTTGGTCTAGCAGGTATCCATGCCACCGACGCGTGCTTTTGAGTTTTCATTAAAAACGATTTACCATGGGTTTCCTATGTATATTACGTCATGGATGAAGCAAAAGGACAAAAAAACAGAATTCAAGGGAAAGAAATTTATACATATGCCATATGGAATGTGGTCGGATGTACTTAAAACAAACATTTGCACCACCATTTTTACGGAGTCGTTGCTTATCCACACCCAACGTGTATTACCATAAAATATTCTCCAATGACAGAATTCAGGGAGAGCTATAAGTTATGGTTTTTATCTTTGCCCAAAATAAAAGATGCCAAATCGGTTTTTAACACAGTGGATAGTTATGGGATTAACTGCAGGGCTTTTGGTCGAGGAAAGACAGATAATTAGCCAAATGAATCTACAAATATTGTCATTAGTTTTTTTCTCCAATTATCATGACTTGTCTTATCTAGAAAATATGACATGTTCATTGCTTGTTTCTTTATCGTAAGTTGGTGGAAGAAGTACAGATGGGAAGGTCCTTAAATGCGACAATTAGACACCGGATTCTTAGTCAAACCCGTGACATTGTTGAAAAATTCAACTTGAAATGCAATTTGGCTGAGAGGTTTTTAATTAAAAGAAGGAACCGCATCGCATATAAATGGTTGGCTGATTTTCTTTTTATGCATTGGAGTTCGAAAATTCAAAATTTTATTGAGCATGTTGATAACCGCGGATAAACAACATTGTACTTTACAATATGCCAATTTTTCTCAAACTATGCTCGTTGTGTTATGCCTTAATTTACCCAACCAATGCAAATTATTATACATTCACCACTCCTCCCCTAGAATTACAGATTTAAAAAATGAAGAATTAATTTTATCCTTAAAATAAAATAAACTTATTTTTTATTAGAGTAAAAGTTAACAAATAAAAAAAACAATTTAACAATATGCAATTTTTGAGCAAGGATATTCAAAACTTTGATAACAAAATGTGTAATCTTTGCCTGTAGTTGGATCAATCGAAAAGATGGTAACCTTTGAACCAAAATGGCGGAAAAATTACTTCACCTTCCTAAAACTTCTTTTCGCTTCCTTTCGAACACAACTCGATGCGCTTGGGCATTTTTATTGTATTATTGTTCATTTAACACAAATTTTACTGCAAAATCTTGGATATAATACTTTACATTCTAAAAGAATCCTGCTTCCCTTAAATTATTTGACATGATAACTCCCAGTAAAATATGCTTGGAAATATTCAAGATTGGGTTTGACACAAGAATGAAGAAAAGTGGCTTAGTGTATTTGCTAATAGCTGTTTTTGGGACCAAGCATGTATGGTCTAGCACGTATGCATGCCACTGGCGTATGCTTTTGAGTTTTTGTTAGAAACCAATTTACCATAGTTGTCTATGTATATTACATAATGGATAAAGTGAAAGGAAAAATAAGACAGGAATTCAAAGGCAAGAAATTAATACACATGTCATCTAGAATGCTGTCAGATGTACTTAAAGCAAACATTTTCACCACCATTTTCAAGCATTCGTTGCTTATCTAAACCCAATGTGTATTACAATAAAATCTTCTCCGTTGACAAAATTTAGTGAAATCTATACGTTCTGGTTTTCATCTTTGCCCAAACTGAAATATTCCAAATTAATTTTCAATTAAATTGATAGTAATGGGAATAACCGCATAACTTTTGGTTGAGGAAAGACTGATACACAGCAAAATGGTTCCGGAGATACTGTCATTACGTTTTAAAAAAAAAATCATGATTTGTCTTACGGAGAAAATATTACGTGTTCATTACAAGTTTCTTTATCGCAAGTTGGTGGCATAAGTACAGATGGGAAGTTTCTTAACTGCAACAATTAGACACTAGATTCCTTGTCAAACCCGTGAAATTGTTACAAAATTCAACTTAAAAAGTAACTTAGCTGAGAAGTTTTTAATAGAAAGAAGGAACCGCGTTGAATATATATGGCTGGCTGATTTTCTATTCATGCATTAGAATTTGAAAATTCAAAATTTTATTGTGCATGTTGATAACTGCGGATAAACAACATTGTAATTTACAAGATTCCAATTTTGCTCAAACTATGCACGTAGTGTTATGCCTTAATTTTTCAACCAATGCTCATTATTATACATTCACCATCTCCTCCCAGAATTAGTTATTTTTTAAAATTAAGTAATAAAAGAAGAATTAATTTCTATCCTTAAATCAAAATAGACATATTTATTATCAGAGCAAAAGTTCACAAATAAAGAAAATAAAATAATAAGCAATGTTCGAGCAAGGATATCTAAAACTTTGATAAGAAAATTTGTGTAATCTTTTCCAGGAGTTGGATCAATCGATATGATGATAACTTTTGAACTAAAATAGCAGAAAAATTACTTCACCTTCCAAAAACTTCTTTTTCCTTCCTTTCAAACACAACCCGAAGCAATTGGTCATTTTTAAATCATTATATTAACGTTCACTGAACAAAAATTTTGCACCAAAATCTTGGATACATTTCTTTACATTCCAGAAAAAAATTCCGCTTCCCTTTAATTAATTTAACATGATAATTCTGCATAAAATATGCTTGGAAAAATTCAACAATGGGTTTGAGGCAAGAAGGAAGAGAAGTGGCTTTGTTTGTAGCTAATAGCAATAATTGGGATGGAGCATGTATTGTCTAGCAAATATCCATTCCCCGGACGCATGCTCTTGAGTTTTTATTAGAAAACAATTTAGTATAGGTTGTGTATGTATATTACATCATGGATGAAGCAAAAGGAAAAATAAGAATGGAATTCAAGGGTATGAAATTTATACATATGCCATCTGGAAAGTCGTCAGATTTACTTAACGTGAATCTAAACCCAACGTGTATTACAATAATAATCTTCTCCATTTATAGAATTTAGTGAAATCTATAAGTTCTACTTTTCATCTTTACCCAAACTGAAAGATGCCAAATTTGTTTTTAACCAACAGGATAGTTATGGGATTAACTGCAGGGCTTCTGATCAAGGAAGACTTATATACAACTAAATGTTTCTAAAGATACTGTCATTCATTTCTTTTCATGAATTATCATTATTTGTTTTATTTAGAAAATATGACATGTTCATTGCAAGTTTCTTTATCGTAACTTGGTGGTATAAGTACGTTGTTGCAAAATTCAACTTCAAGTGAAACTTAGTGGAGAGATTTTTAATAGAAAGAAGGAACCGTGTCAAACGGAAATGGATGAATGATTTTCGATTTATGCATTACAATTAGAAAATTTAAAATTTTATTGAGCATAATGATAACCGCGGATAAACAACATTGTACATTACGATATTCCAATTTTCCTCAAATTATGCACATTGTGGCATGCCTTAATTTTTCTCAACTAATGCACATGATTATACATTCACCGCTTCCCCCTAGAATTATCTATTTATTCAAAAATATTTAATAAAAGAAGAATTTATTTCTATGCTTAAAATAAAAATAAACTTAATTTATTATGAGAGTAAAAGTTCACAACTAAAAGGACAATCTAATAATGTGCAATGTTCGGGCGAGGATATTTAAAACCATCACAACAAAATGTGTAATCTTTGCCAATAGTTGGATCAATTGATATGATGGTAACCTTTGAACCAAAATAGCGGAAAAATTACTTAACCTTCCAAAAACTTATTTTCGATCAGAACTTGGTGCAATTGGGCATTTTTTTATCCTCATATTAATGTTCACTGAACACAAATTTTTCACCAAAAACTTGGATAGAATACTTTACATTCTAGAAAAAAACCCCTCTTCCCTTTAATTCATTTAACATGATAACTCCCCATAAAATATCCCTGGAAACATTTGACAATGGGTTTGAGACAAGAAGGAAGAAAAGTGACTTCGTTAGTAGCTAGTAGCGGTTTTTGGGATGGAGATTTATGGTCTAGCAGGTATCCATGCCACTTGCGCATGCTCTTGAGTTCTTATTAGAAATCATTTAGCATAGGTTGCCTACGTATAATATATCATGGTTGAAGCAAAATGAAAAATAAGAACGGAATTCAAGGGTTAGAAATTTATACATATTCCATCTGGAATGCTGTCGGATATACTTAAAACAAACACTTGCACCACCATTTTCATGCAGTCATTGCTTATCTAAACCCAACTTGAATAACAATAAAATATTCTCCGTGGACAAAGTTCAGTGAAAGCTATAAATTCTGATTTTCATTTTTGCCCAAACTGAAAGATGCCAAATTGGTTTTTAACCAAGTAAATAGTTATGGGATTAACAGCAGGGGTTTTGTCGAGGAAAGATTGATATACAGCTAAATAGTTCTACAGATACTGTCATTAGTTTTTCCTCCTTGAATTATGATGAATTTTCTTATCTAGAAAATATGACACATTCATTGTAGGTTTCTTTATCGAAAGTTGGTGGCATAGGTATGAATAGGAAGGTCCTTAACTACGACAATTAGACATCGGATAACTTGTCAAACCTATGATGTTGTTGCAAAATTCAACTTGAAATGTAACTTAGCTGAGAGGGTTTTTATAGAAAGAAGGAACTGCGTGGAACATAAATGGCTGGCTAATTTTCTATTCATGCATTACAATTTGAAAATTCAAAATTTCATTGAGCATGTTGATAACCGTGTTTAAACAACATTGTACTTCACGATATACCAATTTTGCTCCAACCATGCATGTTGTGTTATGCCTTATTTTTCTCAACCAATGCACGCTATTATACATTCACCATTTCCACCAAGAATTACTTTTTTTAAAAAATAATTAATAAAATAAGAAAGATTTCTATCCTTAAAATAAAAAAATAAACTTAATTTATTATGAGAGTAAAACTTCACATATAAAAAAAATCTAATGATGTGAATTTTTTTGGAAAGGATATTTATAACATTGATACTAAAATGTGTAATCTTTGCCAGTATTTAGATCAATCGATACATGGTAACCTTTGAACCAAAATAGCGGAATTTTTTAATTAAAAAAATCTAATAAAGAACAATTATCGAGCAAGGATATTTAAAACTTTGAAAAAAAGTGTAATCTTTGCCAGTGGTTGGATCAATTGATATGATGGAAACCTTTGAACTGAAATAGCGGAAAAATTACTTCACCTTCTGGAAACTTCTTTTCGCTTCCTTTCAAACACAACTCGGTGCAATTGGGCTGTTTTTTATCGTGTTAATGATCATTGAACAAAAAAAATTCACCGAAATCTAGGATACAATTCTCTACATTCTAGAAAAAAATCCCGCTTCACATTAATTCATTTCACATGATAACTCCCCATAAAATATTCTGAGAAAAACTCAAGAATGGGTTTGAGATAAGAAGGATGAAAAGTGGCTTAGTTGGTAGCTAATAGCTATTTTTGGATGGAGCATGTATGGTCTAGTAGGTAGCCATGCCACTGGCGCATGCTCTTGATTTTTTATTAGAAAAAATTTTACCATAGGTTTCCTATGTATATTACAACATGTATGAAGCAAGAGGGAAAATAAGAATGGAATTCAAGGGAATGAAATTTATATGTATTCCATCTACAACGCCGTCAGATGTACTTAAAACAAACATTTACACCACCATTTTCATGCAATTGTTTCTTACCTCAACCCCACGAGTATTACAATAAAATCTTCTCCGTTGAAAGAAGTTAGTGAAATATATAAGTTCTGGATTTCATATTTTCCAAAACTTAAAGATTCCAAATTGGTTTTTAACCACGTGGGTAGTTATGGGATTAACCGCAAGGCTTTTGGTCATGGAATGACTGACATACAACCAAATGGTTCAACATATACTGTCATTAGTTTTTTTTAGAATTATCATGATTTTTCTCATCTAGAATATATGACATGTTCATTGCAAGTTTCTTTATCAAAAGGTGGTGGCTTAAGTAAGCATGGAAAGTTCCTTAACTGTCACAGTTAGACACCAGATTCCTAGTCAAAACCGTGACGTTGCTTGAAATGCAACTTAGATGAGAGTTTTTTAACAGAAATAAGGAACCGAGTTGAACAAACATGGCTGGCAGATTTTATATTTATGCATTACAATTTGAAAATTCAAAATTGTATTGAGCATTTTGATAACCGCGGACAAACAACATTGTACATTACATATGCTAATTTTTCTCAAACTATGCATGTTGTGTGATGCCTTAATTTTCTAAAGCAATGCAAGTTATTATACATTCACCATTTCCTCCAAGAATTAACCATTTAAAAAGAAAATTAATAAATGAAGAATTAATTTCAATTCGTCAAATCAAAATAAATGAGAGTAAAAGTTAACAAATAAAAACACAATCTACTAACGTTTGAGCCAGGATATTTAAATTTTTTAAAACAAAATGTGTAATACATGGCAGTAGTTGGACCAATTGATATGATGGTAACCTTTGAATTAAAATAGTGGAAGAATTATTTCACCTTTAAAAATATTCTTTTCGCTTCCTTTGGAATACAACTCGGTTCAATTGGGCATTTTGTACCATTGCATTAAAGTTCATTGAACACAAATTTTGCATCACAATATTGGATAAAATACTTTACATTCTAGAAAAAAAATCCCGCTTCCCTTTAATTCATATAACACGATAGCTCCCCATAAAATATTCTTGGAAAAATTCAACAATGGGTTTGAGACAAGATGGAAGAAGAGTGGCTTAGTTGGTAGCTAATAGCTATTTTTTGGATGGAGCACGTTTGGTCTGGTAGGTAACCATGCCACTATCGCATGCTCTTTAGTTTTTATTAGAAACCAATTTACCATAGGTTGTCTATGTATATTACAATATGGATGAAGCGAAAGGAATTCAAGGGAAATAAATTTATACATATTCCATCTGGAATGCCGTGGGATGTACTTAAAACAAACATTTACACCACCATTTCATTCAATCGCTGCTTATCTAAACCCAATGTGTATTACAATAAAATCTTCTTCGTTGACATAAATCATTGAATGCTATAAGTTCTGGATTTCATCTTTTCCCAAACTAAGAGATGCCTAATTGGTTTTTAACCAAGTGGGTATTTATGAGATTAACCGCAGGGCTTTTGGTCAAGGAATGACTGATATACAACCAAATGGTTCCACAGATATTGTCAATAGTTTTTTAAAATTATCATGATTTGTCTCATCTAGAAAATATGAAAAGTTCATTGCAATTTTCTTTACCATAAGTTGGTGGCATCAGTACGCATGGGAAGTTCCTCATCTGCGACAATTAGACACCGAATTCCTAGTCAAAATGTGACGATGTCACAAAATTCAACTTGAAATGTACCTTAGCTGAGTGGTTTTTAATAGAAAGAAGGAACATCGTCGAATAGATATGGCTGGCTGATTTTCTATATATGCATTACAATTTGAAAAATCAAAATTTTACTGTGCATTATGAAAACCCCGGACAGATAACGTTGTACTTATGATATACCAATTTTGTTCAAACTATGCACGTTGTGTTATGCCTTAATTTGCTCAACCAATGCACGTTATTATACGTTCACAATTTCCTCCAGGAATTACCTATTTTTGAAAATAATTAATAAAAGAAGAATTAATTTCTATCCTTAAAATTACTTTCTTATAAGAGTGAAAGTTGACAAATAAGAAAACAATCTAAAAATGTCAATGTTCGAGGAAGGATATTTAAATTTTTATATCAAATTGTGTAATTTTTGGCAGTAGTTGGATAAATCAATTTGATGGTAACAATTGAACCAAAATGGCGGAAAAATTGCTTCACCTTCCAGAAACATGTTTTCGCTTCCTTTCCAAAACAACTCGGTGCCACTGGGCTTATTTTATCATCGTATTAATGTTCATTCACTATCACAGGACTGGCCCTCTAGCATCAACTTTTTGGAAGCCTAGTACCAATTTTTGGGGTCCAAAAACAGAGTGCTTAAGTCGGCGGTTAAATGTTTTCACCAGTTTTTTAAAATCGGTGCTAGATTTAGCACCAATTTTTTTTTGCAAAACCGGTGCTATATTTGCACTGGTTTTCATATTAGCACTGGTCTAAAAAACCATTGCTAAATTTAGCACAAGATTTTTGGTTAGCAATGGTTTTATAAAATCCATGCAATATTGGCACCAATTTTCTAAAACCGGTGCAATATTGTGACTGATTTTTATATTAGCACCGGTCTAAAACACCGGTGATAAATTTACACTGGTTTTATGTGGCACTAGTAAATTTTTTTGGTTTGAAAAAACTTGTGTTGAAATTGGAACTGATTTTAATTTGCACCAGTTCATAAAAATTATTGCTAAAATCCAGCACCAGTTTTTTACTTGTATAAATTATTACCAATTATTTATTTGCAATTGCAATTGGGCACTGACCGCAGCTGCTCTATTGGTTCAATTTGGGAAAAACAGAATTGGAATTGGACGCTGACTGCAGTTGCGCTCAACTTCTCTATTAGTTAGATTTGGAAAAAAAAACACTAGAGCTGGGTGCTGACCACAACTGCGCACAACTACTCTAATACTTTACTACAAATAGTAAAACAGTTTTGTTGATACCTGGGCCACGACACTTCGAGGCCCACGAGCTTCGAGCTTAGGGTGTCGTCTAAAGTCCAACTCGAGGCCCGTAAAGGGACGCGTGATCCAATCCTAATTAAGGATATTATTGATTCCTACAAGGAAGCT
>JAULKK010239329.1:0-15409 GCA_032355705.1 Rubia peregrina
TTGTCACACCCAATTATAACCTAGCATCAACTAACGATAATCACATCGACAAAAAGTCAAAGTCTTCTGGGTTTGACAAAAAACTAGCAAATAATTAACCCACAATAATTAACCCACAAGTTGATCATCCTAGTCTAAATTATGCATTAATTACACAAGAAACTACAAGATATACTTGATAATTAAAGCACAAAATAGGATAAATTAAATCTCACAAATTCATACTAAAAATGTTTACCAATTGCTCCCAAGAGTGGATTTTTCCTAGATTAGCAAAACCCATAACAAAAGCATAAGAATCATGGAAAACATTTGAGAAATGATAAATAAATAAAGGAGATCAAGGGTTTTTGAGAGTAAAAATTTGGGGGAAAATAAAGTGTGGAAGAAGGAGTTGAAAAAAGGGCTTTTATAGGCTCAACCCATTTTTGACCACTGCAGGCCGCAACAAGGTCCTGTGGCCCGCAGTACAAGCACTGCCTCGCCTCTGGGCTATGGAAAATGGTGGTTAAAACGCTGGGCATCGGGTGCGCATAGTTTAGGCACTGGGTGCCGGACGACACGCGGTTAAGGTGCTGGGCACCGGGAAATGCGCGGTTTTTGCTCTATGCTCACGGTTTCTGCTGAGAAACTGGATGGGAGGCCCGGTTGAGGGATGGGATGCTCGGTTGAGCACTGGGACACCCAGTTTATGGATGGGATGCCCGGTTGATGGCTGAGATGCCTGGTTGAAGGCTGTGATGCCCGGTTGAGCTCCCAGTCTTCTTCACTCGGTCGGTCGGCCGATCGGTCTTCACGTCGGTTGACCAGCTATCCTTTTACAATTCCAAACTTTTCTTCTATCTACGAAGCATCCATTATACTTACACAAAAGTTTAGTCTATTACAACTATGAGTTTCAAATGTGCTAAAAAGATATGAGCACATCACTCATACGGATACCAAAATCCATTAGATTCAACCTAGGTTACAAAATGAAGGATTTAGATACGAAAACCGAAAACGGTTATCTAAACCCCTTATGATGTAAACCTACCTAAATCTAGCAATCTTCCAACAAACAGATAACAAAAGATACGTTAAATGCTTCGAAAAATACATGCATTTGACTTCTCATCAATCTTCTACCATTCTCACGAATGGCCTTTACTAAGCTACTCTGAAGTGCTTACAAGCGATCTAAAAATAAGCTCACAAAATAGAATATAGATGCTCTTAAGAACATAGTATCCATTAGATCTAAATAATCTACAAAACGAGGGATTTAGATAAGAAAACCAACAATGACTATCTAAACCCCTTGTAATGTAAACCTACTTAAACCTGACAATCAGTCATACAAAACCTACTAAACGGTATGCTAAATGCATTAGGAAGCATACTTCTATCCTCTCATCAATGTTCGTTCATCAGAAAACTAAAATAAACCCAGTCATTGAATAATCTCACTTCTCGTCGACTGTTTCAAGAGCTCATCGGAAAAAAATGGATGATCAAAGAAGGATTTCATCAGCTGTGTGATGTTAGGTTTGGGAATAATGGATCGATTGTGAGAAGGAAGAAATAGTCAGAATGTTAGTTTTGGGGAGAAAAGGTTTTGGAATGATCCAAACCATAAGACCCAAAATTACAATGTATCAGACCCAAGAGTTTTGATGCATTTTTAAAAGAGTAATGATAAATACAGTGAAAATTCATAGTGAAATTATAAAGTGACTGATGTAACATTAATGAATAGACAAATATATTCATGGTTAGTTGCACCTTTTAAGGGAGCTGATTAGTGATTTGGTAATTTGTTGAGTTCCACATCATTCACTATTCTATTCATTATAAATTTTCACTCTTTCTACTATCACTCTTTTGTTAATTGAAAATTAGTCTCTAATCTGTCCATAAACTTATGGATAAGACACCTATTAGGACACCCACTCAAAATAAAAGTAGGATTTGGGCCGAGTTTGATCTTCAATTTTGGGTTATGTAAGATAAAATGGTTCAAACCAGAGTTGACCCATTTTAATCTAGGCTGATCAACCAACATAATCAATGGCACAATAGTAAATGAATTCAAATTATATGGGCATTACTATAATATTGGCTCCACAAATTTTGCCTAATTAGAAAGATTTTCAGTTTGTACAATTTATGGTGGTACACACTAAAGGAAAAAGTATATAACTTATATTGGGAACTACAACAAAAGGTATATGACTTATATGGGGAGCTAAAAAAAGTATATAACTTATATTAGGATGGAGAATAATATTAATTCTTGTATTTTCATGTATAAACACAAAATATCATTTAAATTTAAAATTATTTAAAAGAACCATTACTATTCCATAGATTATCTAAATGCAAATATAACCTGACATTAAAAAAATTGAAGCTATAAGTTTTTTAAAAATCAAAACCGTCAGTGACAGGAATATTCGGGAATCCAACCCTATATATTAATTTGAATGGCCTAAAGGCCTTACATGATTTGATACGGGATAATCCCAATTGCATAAGAGTAATGAATAAATTTCTAAAACAAAAGGTGTAGCATGTGATGTCTTGATCTTCCTCTACTGTGAAACCATTCGACAAACCCGATCTAAATCTACCAAACAAAATACTGCTTTGAGCCAGTATCCCAACTCTAAACAATCACAGTAGCAAGTAATAGATTTGGTGTTACTTTTTTATAAGTCGCAAGCTTTTCAAAAGTTACATCAACCACACACTGTGTGATTTGTGCGTATGAAAATCTCTAACCCGCACCAGATTGGACATCTGAAATAAATTAGTCTGAAGACAACTAAATCGAAGAGAATCAATCAAGGAAGTCTAAACAATCCAAACCAATCAAAATCTACAAATCTACTATACCTCGTATGGAATTGCCAAAAGTCAGTATTAAAACGACTTTTGACTTTGATTCTCCTAAACCAACTAGGGGAGTAGATAAAAGGCAAATCTAATCTTACCGCATAAAAGATCGTCGAAAAAATCAAAATTGACAGAGATTTTTGGATCTAAAACTCATAACAAAAACAAGACCCATTTTCTAAAATCACCTTTTTGTTGCAATTTAGTCTAAAATCCTAATAAACCAACTGAAAAAAAAACTAAAAAAAATTGAAGAAAAAAAATCCCTCAACCAACCCGATATTATACCCATACCCTGCAAATCCATACCTGACCCGATGAAGACCTAGCTTTTATTGGTGAGTCATCTTGTTGAAGACCCGATGAAGACCTAATCCGATGAAGACCCGAGTGCACCCGAGTGAACCCGAGCATCCATCACTAGTAAGTCGACGAGCTCACAGACTCGCGAACCCTGTGAGCAACCCACAAACTCGTCATCTGAAAGCAAACCAGACCTACAACCAACATCTCTGGAGTCTCCGGTGTACAGACATGGTTCTTATTTCAAGTTACTCGACGTTGACCCAACATATATTTTGGTTATCCTTTCTTAGAAATCTCCACCAAGGCCACCATGTGGCTGCCATGGATGCAGCCAACCCCGGTGGTTAGAGATCTAAAAGAAAGGGGACTAAGCTTTGAAGATTGGTCTAATTTTTTCAACGTCAGGATTGAGCGATTAAAAACATGCGATGTTAGGCTGAGGAGGGAGATCTGGGTTGTGATAAGTATATGATAGGCTGGGGTGTGTGGGCTGAGGGGGAGGCCACCAGAGATGGTGGTGGCAGCCTCCCCAGGGATGAAGAAATTAGGCTTTGCCTTTGTTGGGAGTGTTTGGTGGTACTTGTTGTTACTCTGTTTATGCCATATGATAATGCTAGATAGTCCATATACAATACCTAATTTTATATGATTTAATAAGTTATAATAATCTATAAAGTAATAAATTTAATTTCATAAGGATTCAGTGATAGTACTTTTTTATCAATCAAGTTTTCACTCTCCTGAGTGCGGACAATAAGGTGCAATAGTACGTATACATCCAAATCTCATGTAAGTTGCTGATAGGTAACTTTCCCGAGAGTTTCCATGGGCAGATCAAGAGCTAAATGTGGGAGAATGAAGGCTACTTATCAACTGGTGAGAGAAAAAAAGTTTGGAAAGGGAAAGCAAGCTAAAGGGTCAAAGAATGAGGTCAAAATATCCAATGTTCCAATCAGGGAAGTGATAGGGAGTTCTAAGAAGAGATGGGGAAATCAAAGGAGGATGAATCAATGAAAAAGGTATATTTGAGGGTAAACACAAATCAAACAAGATGGAGCAAGAACAAAACTTAGTGGAAGCGAATTTGAGGGGAAAAGGGCTTTCATGGGGATATAATGTTGAGGTTGAAAAAGCTCAATTGTGGAGTTCACTTTTTCTCAATAAGGTGATATATTATGATACTATTAATATTGAAGGGATGAAACTAGCTAAAATCACAGATAAGGATGTTGGGGAAGAAGTTAAACAATGGAGCACTTGTATGATATACAAAATGATGGGGTGTAATACCCCTTGTAAGGTCATGGAAGGTTTCTTACTCAGAATATGGGGAAATAAGGTAAAAAAGGTATGGCAAATTTGTAAAAGAGTTGTTATGGTGAAACTGATATCTATGCAGTGTTGTGATGAAATTGTAGCTAAGGGTATGTTTCTTTTTGAGGGAAAACATGGAATTGTGAAAAAATGGAAACATGATTTGGATCTTAATGAACCTACAATAAAACTCGTGTATATTAAGTTTCCAATGCTAGAATACACATTAATCCGCACTCCCCAAGGTCGTTAATAACACCAACCTTTTCACGAGAGATCAATACTAACCCGCAGAGCGCTGGAAAGATTAAAGATAAGGTTATATGTTGTTCATGTATGCTCACTACCAACCACTATAGAGTAGCTAGTTGAAAGTCCGGGGTCATCCACAAAGACACTAGAATTTGAAAGTTAGCTAGACGTAACTCACAATCGTGCGTCACTCTGATTGTATGTCGGGAATAGCTAGTGTTACAAACATAGGATTGAGGGGGGTTATCTAGAAACTACTAATCATAAAAACAAGAGAGATTAAACTATATTAAACTAGCCTTGGGGATATTTGCATAACATTACCGATGAATGACTTTGAACCTAGATTCTATCATATGTAAGACATATAAACCTATCTTACGTGTATGTCACCTAGTGTGGATAGTAGCCTTACATTCCCAATGCCTGTCACACAAAGGTTTATTGTCTTATTATAAGTTATCACCATCACCTCCGTATCTAGGGAAATTGCATCAATCGAACATAAACCTGCTTCTCTCCTCCCCCATAAAACTCACTCTCAATGCTAACACTCCCTCGCTCAAAGGAACAAAGCCTTGCGTAGGTAGCAACCATTAGATATGAGAGTAAGAAAAATACATCTCGGGCACTCCACTATAGACACCGATCCTTAGTCCTATAGAGGCAAAGGAATCGGCATCTCGTGATGACTCTAGGGTTGAAACGTCTCTAATCGCTGCACGATAACCCTAGTTGCTACAAACTATTAAGCCTATTCTATAGGGGTACACTGAGAGTTTCTAACCCCTGTTATGGCGTCTATCATCCCTACCATGAATTATTATTACACAATGATCCAATGAAGTTAGATTCTAACGATTAGAACGGCACTCTCGATCAACATTCATGCTCTCAGACTGCCGGCACTCACAAAACTACAATAGGTGTAACCCAACACTTCCAAGGTAGAAACAAGTATGGCATGATGACATATTACACATGAAAATGGTGTGCATCTTAGAACATACATAACATGTATCTTGGGAATATAAAAGCATAAATCAAACATGAATCTTCATAGAACATAGATAGGGAAATCTACAAATTTCACAAAAATCATCATCTAGTCATGAATACAAATTAAATCCCCAAGTAATACACTATCCTAAGCACATTGAACCCAATACAATCATTGGATTCAATACCTTAGGCATAAACTAGAAATAATAAATTAGAGGAGAAGAGTTGGCCGCTTTCTCTCTCTACCTCTTCTTAGATATAGGAATTAGAAATGAAATTACTACTTGTTAAACCCTAGTGGACTAGAGGTTCTTTATATAGTAGGTGAAAATGGGCCTTAGAAAATCCTAAAAACAAAAGAGAAACCTTAGCAGCCATGTCAGCACGGGTCTTGCAATAGCACACAACCAGCGTCACACTGTCCATGTTAAAGTACACAAGCAATGGAATGGAGGTGTTCCTCGGCCAAACTGAATGTGCGGCACGTGAAATGGTGTGCGCACCGCGGACTAGAAAACGTTCCTGGAATTGTGATCAGTGCGTCCTATGCAAAAGCATGGAGACCGTAGTCTGGAGTCACCGTCTTCAGCTTCTGATGGCACAAACTCGCAATAGTTCATGGAACGAGGACTGGAGGTCTAAGATTTTCACCATCTAGAGGCAAGGGTCGTGCAAAATGACCGACCCACGTTGGGACTTATTCACCCCAGTCATAAGTTTGGTATGGGCCGTGTAAATGTACACGGGTCGTGCCAGTCTTCACTTTCTTTCAGGCTTTGACACCTTTTCTTCGGCGCATTCATCATCTACCATGTTTAAGCTCACAACCTTTAGTCTACTACCATCCTCGCAAATGGTCTTCTACTATCTACTCCCATTCTTACGTAGTGCCTATGAGCGATGTACAAATAAAAGCTCGTAAAAATGGATCAAGACGCTCATAGGGACATAAATCCATTACATCTAAATTAAGCTACAAAATTAGGGATTTAGATATGATGACCATAAACGATCATCTAAACCCTTCATATTGTAACTCACCTAAATCTAACAATCTACCATACAAAAGATAAACAAAAGATATGTTAAATGCTTTAGGAAATACATGTATTTGACTTCTAATAACATATTGAAGTAAAGATAGGTGAATCGATCCCTAACAAAGTATTGTATGATAGTGAGAGAAAAACAGTTATGCAACAAAAAACAGAATTTTAGTGGAAGCTTGTTGTTTGTAAAGAATGCAACATGTATGGTCACCAGGTGGAGGAATGTAGGAGAAGGACTAAGCAGGTGAAACGAGGGGACAATACTATGCAGGTTTATATTCCACTTAAGAGAGGTACTGAAACAAATGGGAAGAATAGTGAATCAGTAATAGTGAATGAGGAAAAATTGGTAGAACTAACAAGATAACCCATCGAGGCAAACAAGAAGATTATGCTGATAAGCAATAAGAAGGAAACTAAATAGAATAGTGGCAGTAACATGATATGGACAGATAAAGCTCCAAATGGAAAGTAGTATAATACCATGGAATGTCAGGGTCTAAAAAAGAGAGCCAAACACAGTGAGATTAGGAAGTTCATTATGAAGAATCAAGTTGGAATTTTGGCTAAGCAAAAAAAAGAAAAAAGGAAGAACTAAACATATGGAAGAAAGTATGTCTTGAATGGAATATTTTAACAATTTTTAACAAACAGTGGTGATGGCAGAAGAGGCAGAATATGGCTTAAATGAAGATCTGATTGTTATGATATAAGGCTGATTTGTAAAGAAGAACAGTGGATGGATCTAATATGCAAAAGGAAAATGGATAACAAAGAATTTTATTGTACCTTCATTTATGGGTTCAATATAATCAAGAAAAGAGAGAGTTTTATGGTAGTTTTTGAAAGGGATTGACAAAAGAGCCAAATCATGGTTGGTAATTGGAGATTTTGACTCTCCATTAGGTCCAGGTGATAGATTTAAGGGTAATGAAGTAGAAAATAAAGAGTTCATAGACTTTAAAGAAACATTGGAGCACCTTGATATAGTTGAATTGAAGATAGTAGGAACTGTTTACACCTAGAGTAACATGACGTCTAAAAATAAAGTTATGAGAAGAATTGATAGGTTTTGGTGAACAAATATTGGTTAGAGGATGAGCAAGAAACTTTCTATGAAGTGAAAGATATTTTTCTTTCTGACCATCTACCTTTGGGGGTTAGATTTAGCAAACAGGTTCCAGGAATAGAAAAGCCATTTAGATACTTTAATATGTGGTCTATGTATCCAAGCTTTAAAGTTCTAATAAAACGGATTCAGGATTTGAAGAAGATAGAAACATTGCATGATCTGGCACTAACTTTGAGGAGGTTAAAAAACCTTTGAGGATCTAAATAGGAATGAATTCAATGAAATAGGCAAGCAGGCTGAACACGCACAAGAAAGATGGATGAAAGGTCAGAGAAATATAAATGAAGATACAAGAAAATGAATCATTACAGAGAGAGGAGCATGAATACAAGAAAGAAGCTGAAATCTTGAATGAGGCAGAATATAGTTTTCTGCAATAGAAGGTAAAAATGAAATGGATGATGGAAGGTGACAGACCTACAAAGGTTTTTCATAACTCTCTAAAAAGTAGACAGCATCAAAATCTAAGTGTGGCACTGAGAATAGATGGAGAAATGGAGACCGATAAACAAAAAATTAAAGAAGCTTTGTTGGACCACTTCAAAAAACAATTGAGAGTGAAAGATAAGGTGAGACCTCTGGCTAGGAGAATGGTGGAATTTGGAGAAGTTTTAAATATCAAGCAGCAAGTTAAACTAATCAAGAACGCGAGTAAGGAGAACATCTGGAAGACACTGCAAGGAATCTGAAAAACCAACAGTCCAAGCAAAAATGGTTTTACCAGTAGGTTTTTCAGTGAAACATGGGACATTGTTGTCAAGATTTAATCAAGACTCTACATAAATTCTTTAAAGGAGAGAAAGCACCAGAGATCTTTAGGGATGCATCAATTACTCTTATCTGAAAAACAATACAACTCCAGGTACCATCAGAATTTAGACCTATAGTTTTTTTCTCTGTTATTTATAAAATTATCACTAAAGTTCTTAGTGCTAGAATTGGTGAGGATTTACCTACTGTGATACTACTATGGGGAAATCGGGGGGTAAGAAACGTAATCACAGAGAGTAGCTATGAAGGAGCAGAAGGAAATGGAAAAATAAAATTTGGGGAAAATTGGTGGAACATTTGGATGAAGATTTTGAGCTAGGTGTAGATATGATGGAAGTCGATGTGGGTGAGAAGATTGGTGTTCGGAAGCAAGGGGAAGTGTTAATTAACACACCCAGGGGATCTAATGATGGGAAACAGAAGGAGAGATCAATGAGATATGCTTTGGAGGAGAAAAGTGCTAAGGGGAAAAGAATGGAAGAAAGTTCAAAAAATGATAATGTGAAGAAAAACAAGGAGGGAGAGTGCAAACAAAAAGTGCAGCCATGAAACTGAGATGGGCAGACATAGTTGTGGATTGAACCAAGCAATGGGCTGAGCTATTTGAGGATCGCACCAAGGATGAGGTAAAATGCAATCCCCCTGTTGTTATTGAAGGTGTTACGATGGGTAAAATTCCAATAGAAGAGGTGGAAGATAGTATCAAACAATGGGAATCAACAATTGTTTACAGATTTTTGGGTAGTTTTTCCCATTCAAAGTAGTGGAAAGTTATTTCTGTAGAATATGGAGGAATCAAATTTAGAGAATTTGGAGGGTTATGAATGGAGTTTTTGTGGTGAGATTTAAAATTAAGAAGCAAAGGGATGATGCTGTGGAGACTGGTATGATTATGTTTGATAATAAACACGTGATAATAACTGAATGGACTAGGAATAGTGAAGTGGCTAATCCTGAATCAGTGACAGTATAGATCCAAATGTCAAACTTACCAATGGTGTATTCGAAGCCTAATATTCTTAGTAAGATTATCAGTGTGGTGGGGAAACCTCTCAAACTGGACAGAGCCAAAAAGGAGATGGATAGACTGGGCTATGCAAGGATGTAGGTGGAGGTTAAAATTAGTGATAAAATCCCTAAAAGCATTGCATATATTGATGAAAATGATACAGTGCAATATCAAGAGATTTGTTCGGAATGGTTACCATTTTACTGTGGGAAATGCTCTTTGCTTGGTCATTTGACTAACCAGTGTAAGAAGAAGGAAATAAAACATGTCAGTACAAAACAAGTGGTCAAACAAATTTATGTACTAAAAATAGGAAGGAAAGAGAATTAGAGAGAAGTGGGAAAATTGAAGAAAGGAAAGAAGATGGAACCGATGAGAAGAATGTGAGTAACATGAAGATTATACAAAAAAGGAATGAAAGATGGGAAGCACAGGCAGTCACATATGGGGTGAATATGGTGAATGGAAAGTAAGGGGAAATTGGGGAATGCAGTACCTCAAAGTATGACTCACTGGAAGAGCCACCTGATGATGAATGAAAATCTTTTGGTATGGAACATGATTAGAGGTGCAAATAGAAAAGAAAAACAAAAAAAATGTAGAGCTTTTGTGATTAAAAGTTGGGTGAATTTTGTGGCTTTGCTAGAAACAAAAGTTCAGAAAGAAAAAAGAAGAGGAGGCCTGTAAAAGCATGGGATTGAACTGGAGGTTAGAAAAAAATGGAGAGCAAGAAAGAAAGGGACTAATATGATAAGATATTATTCAGTTGACTAAAAAAAAAAAAAACATGAACAGTTGGTGGATGTAAAAATTAAACTGGCAGGTCTTAGGAAGGAATGTTATGTAGTAGTAGTTTGTGGATTCAAAGATATAGAAGGAAGGAAATATTTATGGAAATAGTTGGAGGTATTAGAAAATGGAAAAGATAAACTGTGGATTATTGTAGGAGATTATAATGCCCCCTGGATTTGGAGGATGGAACAGTGGCGAATCATGTGATAGGTTCAGAAGTTGAAGATTTTCAGTAGGTGTTTATGAAGTTCGAGTTGATGGAGTTAAAAAAAATAGGACCAAGGTTTACTTGGGATAAAGGAGGAAAACTGGGTAGAAGGTGATGAGCAAAATAGACAGAGCTAGGGCTAATACTATGTGGGTGGAAGAATTCAGAAACTCTATGTGTAATGTGGTTATTAATTGAGTGTCAGATTACTTTCAATTACTATTCAAAGTGAGAAAAGAGGGGAAGAAGCAAGATAAACCATTTAAGTTTCATAACATGTGGACTAAGGCAGAACAGTTCGGAAATATTGTGCAGGCTATATTGTAGAAAAAAGCAGGAGGAAGTATGAAGTAATTGTGGCAAAACCTTAAAAGGTTAACAAAGGTTTTCTAAAATATGGAAGGTTTTCTAAAATATGAAAGGTTTTCTAAAATCAGATTTTCTAAAATATGGAAGTTGGGAGAAAACCTTTGTTATTTCCTCAGATTATCATGCTGAAGTTGGGAGATGAAGAGTTGGAGGGAAAATAACTGGAAGAACACTTGATTTCAGCTTTCAAAATGCAACTAGGAGAGAGCCTTAAGGTTAAAGGAGTTTTGCTAGAATATACATGAGTAGGTTGTGAGGTTTTATCACTAAAGTAACAGATGAAATTAAATAAAATGGTGACAGAAAATAAAATTTTGAATGCTTTGAAAGGAATTAATTCAAGCAAAACCCCATGGTTTGATGGCTAAAGTAGGAAGTTTTTTAAGGACGCATGGGATATAATTGGTGCTGATTTTAAGGATGCAATAAGAAGCTTTTTTTTGCAGGAGAATAGATGCCAAAAGAGTTCAGCTTGACAGTTATAGCACTCATACCAAAAATTACTCAGCCTCAAAATGCAGGTGATTTATGACCAATCGCATGTCGTTCTGTGGTTTATAAAGTAGTTACTAAAATTCTATGTGAAACATTAGGGGAGGTTTTACCTAATCTGATTAATTTGCTTCAAGGAGCCTTTGTAAGGGGTAGGCTTATTGCACATAATGTTCCGTTATCTCAAGAACTTATTCACAAGTATAAAATTGGAGGGTTGAAGTTCAGATGTGCCATAAAAGTTTGTATAAGGAAAGCATTTGACTCCATAAATTGAAGTTTTATGATTGATTGAATGAATAGGTTGAGATTTCCTTCTTTATTTAAATCCTGGATGCAGAGATGTGTGAAATCTTCTAATTTTTGTTTTTCATTGAATGGGGCTTATAATGAAAATTTTCAAGGGAGAACAAGAGTGAAACAAGGGTATCCCTTTTCTCCATTATTGTTTGTTATTGGTATGGAGTTTTTGACCAAGCTATTAACCAGAATGTTTAAAGAAGGAAAAATTAGATATCATCAGTGAAGTATAAGGGTGGGAATTCACAGTTTACTATGTGCAGATGATTCGTTAATCTTCTGTGAAACAAGTGGAAAATCAATGGAATGAATTAAGGAGGCTTTGAAGGAGTTTCATGATATCTCAGGTTTAGCTATTAATGAACATAAATCATCAGTCTATTTCTCAGCAATGAGGGAGGAGAAAATGGATAGTCTGACAGAATTTACGTGAATTAAAAGGCAGGAGTTTCCAATGAAATAGCTAGGAATGCCAATTTCAACCTTTAGGTGGGATAAGAAGTCTTGTGAAACATTAATTGAGAGAATATGTAGAAGACTAAGTTCTTAGGATTCTAGGAATCTATCCTATGTTGGAATATCTAAATTAATAAACACAGTGCTTTTGAGTATAGCAGACTTCTGGTCAGGAGTATTTAAATTGCTTGAGAATGTTCATGAAAAGATAGTGAAGAGATGTAGAGTTTTTTTTTTGGAACAAAAAACCTGAGAACGGGTTCTTTATACTTGCCTTATGGCTGGAACAAGAAATTAGGAGGACTAGGATTTAGGGAGCCATCATTATAGAGCCAGACATAACTATGCAAACACATATGGTGTATATAGGAGAAAAGAGATCTTCTATGGATAAGGTGGATTCAAGAGTATTATTTAAAAGGGAAAGATTTTGATACCTATCAGACAGAGATGACTCAGAGTAGGATTTAGAAATTTTTGAACAGGCTGAAGGAAAAATGAAAAGCCAATTGAGTAAATGTGTGAATGTCAAGGGAAAATTCAGTATTGTTACTGCTTATAACATATTGAAGGAGGGAGGCAAGACTGATCTAATAACTAAACTCATCTGGAACTTGAAGATTTTGTTGAAGCATGGATTCTTTATGTGGATGTTGCTTAAAAGAAGGTTGTCCATAGCAGATAGATTATCTAGTTTTAACACAATTGATGCTCACCTGTTGTGTATTTTATGTGAAGAATAGGAAGAAACTGTTGTGCATATGTTCACCAAATGAAGTTAAGCAGCAAATGTAGTAATGTGGCTCAGTTTACCTACGGTTGTGGATTTGAGGGAGTTGAAAAAGGTCTTGATGGTGAATATGGTAAGGGGGAAGAGAAGGAGGATCAGACTGTATGTTTCAGCCCTGTATCACTTGTGGGAGGAGAGAAACACCAGATTATTCAGATCAGGAAAACAGATGAGATGGAGTTGAGGAGAAATATAGAAGAACAAAGCAAACTATGTTTTTTGATCAGGAATTAAAAGAGATCATTGGATTGGGATTTGGATATTGAACATATAAATCCTTCATCATCAGCTACTTATGGTCGTATTTTTATTAAAATTTATGGCCCAAAACGGTAGTAAAATGGTGATAAAGATAGTCTAATTGATACAGTCTTATTCCAATACTTTTGAAATATAGGAATTTTTTAAGAATCCTATAGTGAGGGATTATAGCTTGTAAATGTTTTATGCTCGTTTTGGAATGAAAAATCATCTATTATAAAAAAAGAAAGAAAGGGAGCATCTGTGAAGGGTAGATTTATTGCAGATAAGATGCTTTTAGCACAAGAGTTATTGCATAGATACATTGTGGGGACTATGTATGAATCCTCGTTGTGTAGCACAAAAAAACATCAAGGCTTTTAATAGTATCAATTGGGAGTTCTTACTCAGATGACTAGACGGACTGAAATTTCCTGGTTTGGTATTGAAATGGATCAAGAAAGTACTATAAAGTCTGAATTTTATCTCTCAGTGAATGGTAGATATTCCAAGTATTTTAATGCTAAAAGAGGTGTTAAGCAGGGTTATTCCATATCACCACTTCTTTTTGTGCTCTGTATGGAATACTTTACCAAATTAATGAAAATGGATATCAGTAATGGGAATGTGGAATATCATCAAAGGTGTAAAAAACTGATATCCACACTTAACTATTTGCTGATAATCTTCTTCTGTTTCGTGGTGCCAACAAGAAGTTTTTAACAAGTGTAAATGAGACACTGTCAAGGTTTAGAGAAGGGACCTGACTTGCCATTAATGAGAGTAAATAAAAATTTTACTTCTCAAAAATGGAAGAATCTGAGAAATTGATATTGGCTTCTACTCCCTCCGTCCCACTTTAAATTTCTTATTTACTTTTTCACAGTCTTCAATGAGCATGTATGACCGTAAATATCTCTAGTTACATATAATAATATTGCATAAAAAATTGATATTTGGAAAATATATGTTAAGATAAATTTAAAACTATCTCACATGATATATTTATTATTTATATATTAATTTTATATTTAGGATCAAAGTTTGCAAAGTTTGACTCTCAAAAAGTAAATAAGCAATTTAGAGTGGGACGGAGGGAGTATCTTACAGGTTACAAAAGGAGATTGTCCCATGAAATATCTGGGACTGCCATGTCTATTGTTTAATGAGGAAATAAGGATGGTGAAGAATTGATAGAAAGACTCAGGGGGAAGATTCAAGGGATAAAATTTTACATGTGGGGAGATATTCTATATGGGGGTGTGGGACGAATTGAAATTGGACAAGTGTCAAATGTAAAACGTGACTAACAGTTCTTACTTTTCTCTGCCTCTTTTCTCTTAATTCCATTCCATTTCACTTAATTTATATTTTCCTCCCTTCTTCATGATCAAGACTTAGACTATTCGCCCTTTCTCGACTTCCCGTTCTATTGCCCTTCCAGTCCACCAGCTTCGACGAGGATGACACCAATATCACCCAGCCAAAATCGTCCACTACCAGACTTTTCATAACAACCATATTATTCCCTTTATTTCATTGATTGGTTCGGAGGAGAACGATTTAATTCTGCTTCAACATTTATATCTTTCCCTCAATCTTCATTACTTTTCAAACTGTTTATCACTACCAGCATTAATGTTTGCAAGCTGCATCATTTCAATTCCTAATTAATCTCGCCACTTAAAAAACCCTTCAACCAATTCTGTGTGAGAGATTGAATCTTGATGGGATATTTTCATGTAAACTGAAATCCACTATATTAATTTCCAACTCCAATCCTCTAGCTTCTTCCAAGGTTTCCAATTCTAGGGAGAATGCAATTGAGGAGTTCAACTACAGGCTATAGCAATCTCGAAGCCACCACCGATGGGTTTTTCAAGCAGAAACGACTGGGAAAAGGATACATATCGTGTTTTTAAACTGAAGACATCTCTCTGAAGACATTTCTTGATAACATGGCAACTTATTTACCACACTTGGAGCCTTTTTTGGCTACCAATATTGTTCACATCTTGCAGGCAGCAACTTTGGACTACACTCATGAAGA
>JAULKK010239544.1:4451-15407 GCA_032355705.1 Rubia peregrina
TGTTAAATGGTATCGGATTGTAGTGCTCAAGGTCATCATTGTTGAATCATCATATTAGCTGTATTGCTTCATCAATTGAGTGGAACAAAAAGATTATTTTAATTTGAAATATTTATTTAATTAATAATATTGGTTTAATGTTATTTTAATGTTGTTTAATTTTAAATCTATGGTTCTGAGATTTAATGTACTACTAATTGTGTTATACACAAATTACTGTGTTCAAAACTAATTTTTAAAATTACGATCATACACAAAATTAAAATAGACTTGTGTAATGAAAAAATTGTTTCAAACATTTTCAAACAAGCAATCATTTGCATGACCACACTTTTTTAATAAATTCAAACCAGTGACCGACTTTCACTTCGGCGAAGGACAATCATACACAAAAAGAAACATGAATTATTACCTTGGAGGATTTTTTTTACCATTTTACAGCCATGGTGGGACCAGAGATACAATTGAGTGGGTGGTTTCTCTTTGATATAAAATCCGTAGGGTTCTACTGTTCAAGATTTTTAAATAGTTACAGGCTTACAACAATCTTGCTATTCAAAACTTTGGTTGATTGTTTTGTTGCAATCAATGATTGTCATGTTACTTTTTTTTTAAAAAAAGAATAAGTTGTTGAGTTATTTAAGAAAGGGTAATATTATATCCTTTATACTTAGAATAAAGGTACATGAATATATTTTTTTATTCATTTGGTATTTTTTTTCTTATTGGTTCAAAAGCGGGATAATTTGTTATCGTATTATGATGGAAAAATTTTAGGCCCAACCTCAATATGAACGACGTCGGGAAGAAATGTTTTGACTATTGTTCTTACCGACATGACAACCGACGTTGCAAAATCGTGGTGGATTTTCCCATGGTTTGAAACGATGTGTTTTCAAAACATCTATATATATGTGGTGGTCCACCTCAGAATCAGTTTAAACATAAATACTTTCAACTTTCCCTCGAATTCCAATGATTTCCCACCCCTTCTTCTTCCCTCATCCAACAGGTAAGTCTTCTCAATTTTTACAAAATGTTGTTGAAGTATTATTTTGTTCAAATTATTTTTTGTTTACTTGTGTTCTATATGTTCCTGTAAGTGTTTGTCTTTTTGTAAGTTGTTAGCATTAGAATGGGCATACTTTGTTTATGTATAATGTTAAGTTACTCTTCCTGCTGTGCAATCATTCTAGTTTCATGTTTTGGGTTGTTGTATAGGTATAACTCATTGGTTTGTATGAATTTGGTGATAAGAATTCTCTTTGCATGCGTTGTTGGGCACCCATCGATTATACCTTGTTGTTATCCACTTCGGACCTACATCGACGTGTCATTTCAGTAAGTTGTTGGCCATGATGTTCAATTTAGGGTTTGAATTTAAATGTGGAGTCGTTAACCTGTTTGTCTATATGTTTGGTTTGACCAATTGCCACTCAACGTCGTATTCATGTGTCGATAATTAATCTGTCTACTATTGACAGCTTTTGCGAATCAATGTCGCACATTCTAGGACCCTTAGAACAGAATTACTTTCAAAAAAAATTAATTAGTACCGATATTTTAAAATTCAGGAGTTATGACTAGCAATGGTTCATCGATTTGGCCCAATTTCATGGTGAGCGTGATTTAAATTATGTATACACATATACATATATATGAGCTCATAGTTATTTTAATTGATTACTTATATTGATCACAATTATTAACATATACAATTTCATTCATTTTTTACAGTTTACCGTGCAATGTAGGTTCTGAAAGGCTACCATTTTTCCTCTTTATGAACACACGATGTCATTGGACAACCCTTTTTTCAGCTGCACCTTGAATCAACATAACTTTGGGGTTAACCCCACCATGGCAAGAACTACATCTGGTTTGATTTTTGTTTTTAAAAAATCTAAATCATTGCATATGAAGGAACTTTTTTTAATCATTGCATATGTAGTAATTGTATCAGTTTGCTCGAAGAACAAGACCAAGACACGGACCATGTAAATCTACATGGTCTGTACCGCCCAGTATGCTCGCAACCCAGGCCCAGGGAATAGACCGTGTAGATCTACATGGTCTGTGCCGACCTATTGACTAGAGTTTTTACCAGTGGGTTAAAAGCTTCTCTCCCCCCCCCCAACTATAAAAACAAACCTAATCTATTGGGAAAGGGATATGAGGCAGATCTAGCATATGTACATGGGGGTTTTCCTCTCTTCTTTCATTTATTTCTTAACATTTATGTCTCTAAAACCCAAACTTGTTATGGGTTTGATTATGTTAGAGCAAGTCCAACAGACTCTGTAAAGTAGAGATTTTAGCAAAATTTGGAGATTTTGTACATTGTTCATCTCCATCAGATACTCCATATTGTTCTCTAAAATAAAGAATTTGAGGAAAGAAATATTTCATTCTCTATATTTGGTAGAGAGAAAGAAAATTTTGGAGAATGAAAAATTTAATGCTAATCATATCATTCATCATTAATGAATACATATTTTTCTAACTTATGTCTAAAACCGTCTATACCGTATACATTCAGAATTCAAAAACTGTCGAACCAATATTGAACCACCTCTCATTTGCGACAGAGCTGATGTAAGATTTTCCATTCATTTTTTCTACTCATTTTTAATTTCATAGAAACAATGTATGGTTGATGATTATAAAGGGTTCATTTATTTACAAGGTTGCTTTCATTCTTGATGGGATGTGATTACTGTCTGAAGAATATCTACTATCTTAATTTTGTAGATTGATGGACATCAGATGACTTACACAAGTCTTCTGACATGAGAATTAGTTTTTACAGACCTCAATGAAGAACCTTTAACTTGTGATTTTCATTAAGATACATATGATTGTGTCGATGAAGATACTGCAAATGGTGGGACATACAGTACACCTACCACCAAGAATCAATCGCCAAGGCAAGAAAAAAATTCAGTGAAGAAGATAAACTTTTTAATGTTGGATTAGATTCGGTGAAAGAACGTGACTAAAAAGTTACACAATTTTGGAAAAGAATTACCAAAATTTTGAAGAAAATAAGAAATGGTCCAATGAGCGGAGTGAAGAATACTTACCAAACCGTTGGACTAAAATAAGCATGGAATTAAGCAAGTTTTGTGGGCATATTATGCGGATATTGATCGTTTAGAGAAAAGTGAAAGCATCAAAGAAGATAAGGTATGGTGAAGAGAAAATATTGATATAGCTTGGCATGTTGATATTTAAATGGTTTATATTTTCATTTGTGTATTTGTATTTTAGGTTATAGAGGCAAAATAGAAGTTAAAGGCAGAGATGAAGCGTCCATTCATACTCGATCATTGTTGGATTATTTTGAAATTCCAACAAAAATGAATAGTTGAAAGGAGAAAATGGAGACTAAGAGGAAGTTCAAACCGTCAAGTAATTTGGAAGATAATAATGAAGAAGTTCAAGAACTTACAAGATTATAGAGACCAATAGGAAGAAAGGTTGCAAAAAAATGATAAAGAAATCAAAAATCAAAGAGAAAATATCGAAAATGAAGTAACCTCTACAAGTCTTCAGTTGCAGGAAAAGTTAAAGGCCAAAAAATTGGAAAATGAGCATAAAAGGAATGAACAATTTGAGTTGCTTCTTGCTACTAAACAAAAGCAAGTTGCCTTGAAAGAAATTGAAATTGAAATTCAAACTCGAAGTGAGGATTAAAAATTGATGACTTTAGATACTAGTTGGATGTCTCAGATTCAAGCAGAGTACTTCACTAGCCTTCAAAAGGAAATTTTGGCTAAAAGAGCTCGCACTTGTGACATATAGTACAAGTTGTAATTTCATGCATATGTTCTTTCTTTGAATTTGTTTAAGACATATGCAATTTTATACATATGTGTTTCTTTGAATCAAACTTCATTTTTTTTTTGCATTAGTTCACTTGGAATTGGATGTTTTCGCACACAAAATTGAGATTGTGAAACGCCTCCAACGTGTTGTTAGGGATCCAAGAGCTGGGTAAGCTTGTCCTTGCAGGAGAACTAGTTCTGTTGCACATGCTACAAATACAATATGAAAAACCTTTTAGTAAGGCTTTGTGAATTCCAATTGTATTTTAATTGTCGATTTGTCATCATCTCTGTGTAGTTGCTTAGCACAAAATTTCTAAGGATTAAATACTTCCCTCCTTCTTCTACACTTCTCTTGTTAGGCTATACGTTTAACTGATACTTTGTACTGATTTTGATAATGTTCTTTCTGCAATAATAGTTCTTATATCAAGGTTTATGGAGTCTCTCTAAGTTAGTTATGAACTTGGGATGTTGTGCTTGTGTTGATGTTTGTTTGTTTGTGTCATTCTCCCAAGGAGAAGATTCTTAGCTATAAAATTTGAGTTGTAGCATTAGTTTAGCTTAATGTTTATTACAAAGATTAAAATACAGTATTTACAGGTTAGTCTAATCACTACTCTAGCATTCTGAAGAACTCGGCATATGTGATATTTCTTGTTCACTGCGTGGTTATCTAAAGAATTGTATTTGTAGCTCACATTATTTCCTTGCACATCTAGTGAAATGTTCACAAGACCTGATTGATGTAGGGTATGATTTTTATTTACTTTCTAAATAAAAGTTGGTATATTAGTGAAAAGTTGTCTCAATTGTGAGTTGGTGAACTTCTGCTCCTTATTGTTTCCAAATTTTGATTGAAAAGTTTAGTGTTGTTTAAATGAACTCAAAGTACCAAACTCAAGTAGTATATTGAGAGAAATCCTTGTTCAGCACTTTAAATGAAAGTTTGAAATAATAAAAGCTTTGTTTTGGCTGTTAAATTTTGATTGAAAAGTTTAACTTTATACTATGATTATTAATGAAATAAGATCTCTTAATCAAAGAAATAACAAATACATTAGATAAAAATAGGGTCAAATGCATTCATGCCCTCAATTTCTTGGTTAGTGCACATATACCCCATAGTTTTTCAAAAGTGCACAAATACCTCTGGATTAGCTGTGACTTAAGAACTCATACCCCTCCTGCCTGAGTCTGATGTTGTCCTATTATTTTCCGATGTTGGCCAATATTGAAATTACCAAAATAACATCCACTTCATTTTTGAAAAGCTAAGGACCATTTTACCCTCCACTGAAGTGGGGTTTTCCCTTCATCAACATCGATATAAAAATACATTTTCAAAATTTTGAGTTAAAGAACAGTGTGATCTGGACTAGGATTCAAAGCTCTTCATCTGCGACTTGGCCGGAGGAGATTTAGTTCCTGTTTCCAACCTTAATTCCAATGGATTTCCCTCGCCTGTGTTGTATTACTCGAATGGATTCAAAATATGGGGAGAAATCTAAAGTTGGTTTCTAATTTTTGGTTTTTCTGTAGGGGCAAAACAATTATTTATTTTGAGTCTGATAATGACCAAAGTTGACCAATTTTCCAGATGTCACCAGAGGTACAAATGAACTTTCAAAAACTGGAGGGCATATGTGCACAAAACAAGGAACTGAGGGGTATAAATGCACATTTTTTCTAAAAATTAAGATGATAAAAATAATACAAACTATTAGTGCTCTACATGTAATATCCATAAGTGCTAGATAAGGTCTTCTTGGAGTTGAGTATGCACTTTTTTTATTTTTGACTTGGTGAGGATTTTCAATGAACTCCATCAAGGTCGGGGTGCGCTCACGTGAAAGTGATATGTTTGGAACTCCATCAACTTGCTCGTATTCTTTCTCAAAATCACTTGCTTGATTTTTTTCTTCATCGTGCTCATCGCGGTCATCTTCAACAATCATATTATGCATAATTACGTATGATGTCACAATATAATTTAGAGTATCTTTATCCCAAAATCACTCTAAATGCACGACGCTCCACGTCCTTCTTTGTCGCTTCTTGTTCCTTAGCAAAATGTTTTTTCTTAATTCTCGTTGGAACCGGAATAGGTTTTACTAAAGTAGCCCATGATGGATATATACCATCAGCAAGATAATATCACATATTGTATGTTCTTCTATTGATTACATAGCGAATATCTGTGCCTTTCAGCTAAATCACTGAAAACGTTTGAGCGATCTAACACATTGATGTCATTAAGAGATCCAGGCAACCCAAAAAAAACATGCCATATCCAAAGATCATACGAGCCCACAACTTCTAATATTATAGTTGGTTCACGAGTATGGCCCATATACATACCATGCCAAGCAGTTGGACAATTTTTCCACGTCCAGTGCATACAATTAATGCTTCCAAGCATCCCCATAAAACCACGTTCGCTACCCTTAGCAAGCAATCTAATGAGGTCATTGTGATTTCGTGATCTTAAGTATTCATTGCCAAATACTTAAACAACAGCTTTGATGAAGTGCCTGAAACTTTCTATGGTCGTGCTTTTACCGATGTGAACATACTTATCTGTGTAATATGCAAGCATTCTGAAAGTGGTTGTAACCTTTTGAAGGGATGATAAACCGAGTCGGCTAGAATCATTCCTTTTTTGAACAAAATAATTATCATGTTCCACCACAACATCATGAATTCGAAGAAAAAGATCTCTCTTCATTCCAAACCTCATACGAAAGTAACGAGCTCCATACTTTGGACGAACAACAAAATAGTAACGACAAAGTCTCTCAAGACCTTCCTTCAACTCCCTTTCAATAATAACATGGCCTATAACCGAGCCTCGACGGCATTTCCTTATACTTTTTTCAAGAGAATATTCTTCTTTTATGTGAAGACGCAAACTGCTTCATATTCTTCGTCGACTTCATCTACATCATATATGTGCATATTACGTAAAAAAAATAACGAGCCATAAAATAAAATGTAAAACAAGAAAATTTAAAGGGGATGTGAATAAGTACGTGAACATAGGTGGCTCTATTTTTATGTATAGTGGAGCCGACTAGCCATTATTTTCAAATTTCTAAAAACATAGTAGTTTGTTACTTTCCAGAACTTGTTGATCAAACTAGCCGTTATTTTTATATTTTTTAAAATATAGTATGTTTGTTGCTTTCCAAAAACTTGTCGTTAAAATCTAATTGTTATTTTCAAATTTCTTAATATATAGTTTGTTTGTTGCTTTTTGAAAATTAGATGTTATTTAAATTTCTTAAACCAAAAATATTTTATATTAATTTTTGTGATGATTAAATTATTTAGTTGTGTGTAAGAAAAAGTGATCATTATTGTTTTATTAAAGACAAAGTTGTGCAAAATAGAGAATCTATTGGACTTGAACATAAAAAAAAGGAGAATGTGAGTTTTCACTCTCCATTTTAGAGAAAATTTTGGAGAATCTGTTGGACATGCTCTTAGCCTAGTTAACTACTTGGAAGCATTTGAAAGCATGTTTTAACACTTGATTTGTGAGAATCTCATATTCCTTCTAATGAATGCTTCTATTATCATTATTAATATGTGCTTGAATGTTTGTGCTTATGATTATGCTCATATTGAGATTCGGATGACCATTTAATTAAGGTCTTCGCATGATTTAGTGATATGCTAGGGAATGAACTGGGAAGTATTTCATCTTTTTGTCAGTTTGGTCAAAGGTTAAATACTACGGTTGTGTATGCTTGTGAAGTGTGTTCTTGTATTGACTTAGATGAAGTTACGGGTTGAGTTATTCTACAATGTTACGGGACTTACTTGGCGAATGGATCGGTAATGTTATTGATCTTGTTAGGGTCGTAGGATAATGCCTGAAGGTCATGTCTCTTGTTTGTAGTAACTAGGCGGGGAATGCCCCTAGAGTTAATGTGAGGTACTAATGTTCTAAGTGGCACAAGATGGGGTTAGGATGAGTATTCACAGTGGAGGTCCCAGTGACCCATACTACTCCCGGGTTTAATTCATTGCGCATGCCCGCAATTTTATTAATGTAGTAGTGAAAGCACACTGCTCGCTATACCCGGAGGAAGTGAGAGTTTGAGGTGGAGGCGGAACCGAGGTATGACAGACTTAGAGAGTTCCCGGGGAATCAAATCTCTCCACATCGTGTGATGGAACATAAGATAGGAAATTGTATTGTATGTAAATAGAAGTTGAGGACCAAATATAAATGTTAAACATGTGACGCAAATGCCCCCAAGGCTATTTTTTATCATATTTATCTCGTTATCTAGTTTTGCATGTTATTAGTTGTTAGATTAACTACTCGAACAAAAAAATACCCCTTTTCTATTCCCAACACACATACTTGGTGATACTTTTGTGAAGTGAAATTATCTCTTGAACCTCTTGGTTTACCACTAGCTACTATTCTTGGTAGTTATGAGTACAGTAGGGGGTAACAATATATAATTAAAAAATTCCAACAACTTGTTGGGGATTTGAAGAAGCAAACAAAAGCTTTGGAGAGAGCTTCCACATCACAGTAAAGTGTCAGTAACAATCTTGACGACATGGCTGAAGATAACAAAATAAGAAGGGAGCACAACCTCAACTGATAAGGGATGTAATATGCTATCAGTTATTGTGCATTGTCCACTCCAATATCAATCTCAACTCCGAAATCAAATCAGGTTTTGTACAAGTATTACCTAAATTTGGTGATTTTCCATGTGAGTGCACACAACCACCTTGATGAATTTGTTTTAGTATGTGCAATTGTACACCTCAAGGTTTTTTTAGATAATCATATTAGACTGCTCATAAGTACACACACCTTGCATGGAAAGGCTCATGAATGGTTCTTTGAACTTCCCCCGAGTTTAATTTTAAACTTGAAAGATTCGGAGGAAAATTTTTACATAATCTTTTTCCAAGTCTAAAGTATTTAATATAAGATCTGCAATTAGTGAAATTAGAGAAAAGAAGGGCGAGAGTCTTGCTATTGATAAAGATTGCAACAGTTATATCCTAAATGTTCTAATATTGTTTTGCTTAATATAAACGTATAACAAATTGTCTTTGTGGTTGTATGTCCTCTGTCGGCAAGAAATATTTTTGATGTCAGTATGGGGAGGAATTGTGCTAAACATGACTACAAATGTGGCAAAGAGATCATCCTTTTGATATGGTCACCCAAAAATATGAAAATAACGATGACAGATCTAGACTAATTTAGGGAGATGAGGTCTCACAGTTGGATGAGAAGTTGGATGCCCTAATACCGTTAGTAAGAGAGATGGTTGTGAAACATACATCGTCCAATGTAAAATCGGTTCAAAGATGGAACACCACACTGATTGATCAATGCCCAACCTTACAAGACGCTCAAACAGAACAAGCATATTATAGATCATGAGATGATCCCCAAAGGCAAAGGAGGCACGATCTAACGATCATTAATTATGGACTAAGTTATAACTCAACACATAAGGTTACGGATTATTTCTACTCAGTAGCAATTTATTTTAAGATTAAATCTCATGACCAACATTTATACTTAGTCAATGTAGCTCATAACTTTATATATTGAGATATATTTTAGCCCAAAATTATTTTTGGTACTCTAACAAAATCAAACCACCCAACTAGATCAACATTATTTACTCAATTAATTGAAGGACACAAAACCTCATGGAAAATTCTAGGACACACACTCAAAAAAACTGGTAATTTGCCACTCCCTAGCAATATCAATGCATACATGTTACCCAATAGCCAATAATTGTGGAAACATCAACTTATAAACATGGAAAAGCATCAATTCTCACTTCTTGCTTCAGCACAATTCTGAAGGGGTCCCCAAAAATGAAATGGGACAGCAGGAAATGTCCCAGTGTTGTCCAGGCAAAGGGAGTGGAGGAATAATGCATTGGGAGGAAAAATGGGCTCCATATTGGAATGAAAACAGAGTGAAATTGCTTCTCCAAAACAAATCCCACATGTCAGTTACATGTGCTATGGGACATCGCGGGCCCTAGTTTCTATTTATGTGATCATCATCCTCAACTTTGTGTACCAAGAAACAATGTCAATTGGTACTACTTTCTCCTGCTACTAACATTGGTTCATTTTCTTTTGACACTTGAATTTAGAAAGAGAGAATTAGTGGTTGAGAATGAATTGAAAAAGTAAATTGTGTGGATGAAAACAATCTAGAATTTGCCAAAAAAAAGAGCCAATATTAAAAAACTATCTCAAAAGGAAAGTGAACTAATATTAAAAAATCAAGGGTACATTGATGGGATCAAATTTTGGTCCTTTTCAGAGGACACAAGCTCAACCAAGTTTTGCTATCAGCGCTATGCCAATCTCAGCTTTTTTATTTGGGGAAATTGTATTTTTACGCAATACACTACTAAGTGCATTCAAATTCTGTATATTAAAAATGACTAAGTGCCAATTGTTGGAACACATATTTGGTTGTTAGATTAAGGGTATGTTTGATGGAGTTGTACTTATAAACAAAATCGACTTATTTGAAAAGTTGGTGAAGATCCGCTTCTACTTTTGCTTCAAATATAGATTCTGCTTCTGAATAAACACGTTTTATTCTGTTTACCAAATACTAAAAACTGTTTGACTTATAACTAAATTATTTATAACCCGTGTCAAACACACACTAATTAATGCACTCAAAATCATCAGCTTGCTCCAATGTGCATACTGAAGTGCAGATAAAGGTGAAAATATCAATAGTATATCTACGTCATCTTTTACTACAAATCAGTTGAACACTCACGACTTTGCCAGTAAATGAAATTTTTCTACACTTTAAAAGTTATAGAGTAATTAAGATTTATTTTGCACTTTTGTTAAATTTATTTGGATTAATGTAATATCAATGCAAATTTACCCATTTGTTCATGTGATCATCAATTTTGTGGACCAGAAACATAGCGAAATGGTACTACACAGATATGATGAAATATGGCCCCTTTTTAGAGGACACAGAAATAGTAAATTTTGCCATGATCTCTCATCTCTCATCTCCCACCCCATCTCTACTTTCTATCATGCTGTCTTGTTTTGGCCCCACTCTATATATTTAGTTCAGTGCATC
>JAULKK010239760.1:0-15406 GCA_032355705.1 Rubia peregrina
TTCTTAAACTGATTTTAATTGATTTAATATTTTATTACCCCCTTAAGTGAAGCGTGAGACTTGTCGCAACGTAAAATTTGGACCGTAAGAACTCAAACTGGGGACGAGGTAAACCCTTTATAAAGATGTCAGCAAGTTGTTGATCAGTAGGAACATAAGCAACTTTGAGCTCGCCAGAAAATGATAATCAATATCAATGTGATTGGCTCTCTTATGCGAAACCGGATTCTGAGCAAGAAAGAGAGGACTATTATTATCACACAGTAAAACAGGTGGGGCATGTGCAGTGATGCGCAAATCCCGAAGTAAATTCATCAAACAAACTAGTTTCGTGGCAATATTGGCCGAAGCCTGGTATTCTGATTCTGAACTAGAACGAGAGACCGTAGGTTGCTTCTTAGCACTTCGTGAAACCAGGTTGCCACAAAAAATGGCATAACCATAAGTAGACCTACGAGTCTCAATACAACGAATCCAATCGCATCAGAATAACCCAAAATTGGCAAAATGGAAGAATTCTTGTGAAACTGAAGTCCATAGTGCATTGTACTACGGACATAACGCAGAATCCGAGTAACAGCTTGGTAATGGTCATCAGTAAGAGACTGCATATACTGACTAACCGTGTTCACAACATAAGAAATGTCGGGACACGTAATGGATAAATACTGTAGTGCACCAACCAAAGAGCGATAAAGATTGGGATTTTTGAATGGCTTACCGGAAGAACTGGAAAGCTGCAAAAAAATCTACAAAAGGGATAGCAATAGGCATCGAGTCTTGCATGCCGACAAGCAATAAAATATCTGTGGCATATCTAGCTTGACTAAAGAATAAGTCATCGGAACTGCGAACAACCTCCAAACCCAAGAAATACTGTAACATGCCAAGATAGGTGATCTTAAACTCTTGATGAACTCGAGAAATAAACTTCTTGACGAGATAACCATCATTCCCAATGAGAATAATGGCATCAACATAAAAACCAACAAATAAAGTAGATAGGCACCATGTGAAAATACATATAAAAGGTATCTGCATAACTGCATATAAAACTCAGGCCAACCAAAAAAGAACTAAATCGTTGAAACCAAGCACGCGGAGCTTGTTTCAAACCATAAATGGCCTTGCGCAAACAACAAACATAATCAGGACACATAGAATCTTTGTAACCAGCAGACTGCTCCATGTAAAACGGGGAATCAAGAACACCATTTAAAAGCATTCTTGACACCAAGCTGTCGTAAAGGCCAATTACAAGTGACAACAAGGGATAAAATAGTACGAACAGTAGAAGCTTTCACCACCAGACTAAATGTATGATCATAATCAAAACCAGGCAATTGAGAAAAACCTTGAGCAACTAACCTGGCCTTGTGCCAATAAGGAGAACCTTCATACTTGTACTTTAAATGATATACCCATTTAGAGCAAACAACATTAACATGATGAGGTCGGGGAACCAGCTTCCATGTCTGTTGAGCGCGAATATCGACCATCTCTTAATCCATGGTAGCAACCCAGTCTAGATCCTTGATCGCAGAACGATGACTATGAGGCTCGGTCTTCGCAAATAAAGCACTCAGTAAATCAGAAAAATCATAATCAGAAAAATTCTTGAACCATAAAGAACCAGTGTAAGAGCGAGTAGCTATCGGGTGACGAGAAGAAGGCAACAAAATCTAGGAAGGCTTGGAACCCGAGACCACTAGCACGGAACCCGAGGCGGATTCAGTGACAGAAATTGGGAAAGATGGCAACCAGACAGAGAAAGCGGGAATGATCGCAATTGCTGGCAGTCCTGCTGGATAAGTGTTTGGTGGTGCGTGAGGCTAACGCGCGGCCAGTGACGACGGCGCGTGCAGCTCACGTGCAGACTGAGTGTCTGACGCGTGAGTCAGCTGTGGTTGCGGCAGCGTCGGTTGCTGTAGGTCATCTTGAGGCAAAAAAACACAAATTTTTGAATAACTTTAAGCTCCTGGTGAAATCTAAAAAATTTGAATCCTAAAAAATAATGAAGGAAACTGAAGATGAGGATGGCTCAAGCACTTCCGATGGAACCAACGAAGGCTCTAAAAAAGCTGAAACATCCAGTGATGAAGAATATGTAAGAGTACCAGTACGTAAAGCCAAAAAACATGACTCGTCAAACCGAGCATGACGAGTGATGTACTCATTCTTGGTAAAAGGATCAAGACATCAATAGCCCTTGTACTGGGAACTGTACCCCAAAAATATACAAAACATACTCAGAGGGGCCAATTTATGCGTAGCATAAGGCCTCAAATAGAGGGAATACGACAGCCAAAGGGATGAAAATTGGATTAGTCTGGCGTAGTACCAAAAATAATGGAGAGAGAAGGCTGACCAGATAAAATCGGAGTGTGCAGTCTATTGATAATGTTGACTGCTGTGGAAAAGGTATCATACCAGAAAGAATGATGAAGGCCAGAGTGATAGAGCATCGATAGACCAGTCTCTGTAATATGACGATGCTTCCTTTCTGCACGACCATTTTGTTCTGGGGTGTAAGGGCATGAAAGCTGATGATGAATGCCCTTAGACGCAAAATGAATCTGCATGCGATGATTCACAAACTCAGTTCCACCATCACTCTGAATTTTTTAATGGTGGTAGAGAACTGATTCTCAATAAAAGCTTCATATTTCATATAAGCCTCTACAAAATCAGACTTACGTTGCAGAGGATATAGCCAAGTAAACCAAGAGTCATCATCAATGAAAATAACATAATAAAGGTACCCGACACGATAGCCAACATGTGAGGGTCCCCACAGGTCACACTGAACAAAATCAAGTATGAGTGTATGAGTGGTGGGAATTTTAAATTATCATTAAAAGAAAGACGCTTACCTTTAGCCATCTCACAAGAAGTACATAAATGAGACTTAGACAGCAAACTAGTGACTGTCAAACAACCAGTTTTATTTAAAGCTGAAATAACAGAAAAATGAACATGTCCTAACTGACTATGTCATAGCTCAAATGAGCCTTGACTTTATTTGATTTAACAAAAGAAACTAAAGTAGCACCACCATAATCTAAAACGTAGATACCTCCCTCACTGTATCCTCGGCCCACGAGCTCATTGGTAACCTTGTTCTGAATGGTGAAAGAAGTGTCATCAAAATAAACAACAACATTAAGATCCCTTGTTAACTTGGAAATAGACAATAAATTCTTAGTGATATTCGGAACAACCAAGACATCAGATAAAGTGAGGGAATCAGAAGTTCAAGAATTGCCAACATGAGAAATATGTAAATAAGAACCATTGCAAAAATAAACACGACGATTATCGTTATAAAGAGCAACACTATCCAGGTTGGAAGTAGAAGCAGTCATGTGATTAGTAGGACCAGAGTCCGTGTACCAATTAGGAGTGGCATTCAGTTGCTGATAATGTGGCTGAGATGTGTCCGCAGAGTTTGCAACATCATCGCGAGCAACATGTGACAGTTTGTAACAAAATTCAGCAAGATGACTGCGGCGATGACACCACTGAAAGACGTATGTAGGCCTCCCACCCGGTGGAGGGGCGTCACCGCCTGCCGATGACGAATTTCGACCGATGCTCCATCTGAGGCTGTGACCTCAGCCATCCCTCCCTCACCCAAACCGCAGCCTCCCCTGCCGCGGTTAGCCTGGCTGGATCCCTGTTGAGAAGTAGCAAAAGCAGAGGGTACCGGTATAGAGGTAGACAAGCGAGCTTTGAGTGAAAACTATAAACCCTCGACATCAGCAACAATGGTATACAAAAGGGGTAAAAGATCTTTCACCATCTGAGCGCAAGAAAACTTTGAAATCTTATCATTCAAGCCACAACAAAACACAACAGCAATGTCCTCATCATTAAGAGAATGACCAAGAACACATAATTCATCAAGAATGTCTTTAAATGAGCATTATATTCCTGAACAAACTGATCTTCTAGACGAACTCCATAAAAACGATCACAGAGATAAAGGCAACGAGCACGAGAATTATTCTGATATTTAGTGGCTAAAACATTCCATACCTGAGCAACAGTGACCATATCATCAACTGCCGACATTGTAGAAGGGTTAAGGAATGAAAAAAGTGCAGCTTGGACAAGCTAATATGTCTGAATAAAACATCACGAGGATCAACCTACTCAGAAGCCTAGTCATCGGATTCCTTGGAGGATGAGCTCGCAGGTGCCAGAAGACACTTAATCGAACCATCAACGTAGCCAATTAATTTGATAGTTCGTAAAACAGAGGTAACCTGAGTACGCCAGTGAGAGTATTTGGAACCATCAAGCTTGAAGGTGATGCAGTTGATCAACGAAGGAAGCGTAATGGTTATCACCGGGAATAGATCTAAGCACAATAGAAAAATCAAATTGCACCAAACACACAACATGCTTGTGAATGGCAGTGAACATCTGATTTAGCTGTTGTGCAAGGACGGAGCAGCGAGTGCGACACGAGATCACAGGCGGCGGCACATGAGATCAGTGAGGTGGCGTGTGGTGGCACGTGCGCAGCGGAAAGATGCCCGATTAGCAGATTCCGGTAACTAGGTTGTGTGGCGGCGGAGATCGGCGGTTTGAGGAAGGTAAGCGCGGCCTTCGATCGGAAAAAATGTAAAAAAGAGAAGTTTTTTTTGGGAAAAGCCAGATAAATTTAGAGAAACCTGATTGATACCATGATAGAATGCAAAACCCACAAATAATTGTGGTTGTGTGTATTCATATATATAGTGAGTACAAAGGCTATACAAGGAAGAATCAGATATGGAAAATGATATATACAAAACCAATCAGAAAGGGTATTACTTTCTTAACCTGATTCTAATTAATTTAATATTCTATTATAAACCCTTCTGCCGCTGGCCTCTTCGAACCGCACCCCTTCTCCTTCAAACTTTTCCCCCATCTCCTCATTAGGAGAGATGACGAATAACAGTTTATTTTAATTCATGTTTTTGTTATTGAATAAGTGTGAGATTTGTCCCCACGGATTAGTTTTGTTCTTCGATTAGATCGTTGTATTCATGATGATAACTCGATTTAATCATTCATTTTGATGTATTGTTCTCAATATGCTTGTACAGATCGTGTGCTTGCGATTTCGTTTGTAATTTTATTTTTGAGTTTTCATAAATTTGGGTTCGTCAGATCTGTGTTTTTCAAGGTGTTTACAGTTTGGACAACATAGATCGTGGTTGGATCAAGCGGTGTTACAGTTGTAGAAGATCCCCGTTTGGCGCAATGATATTGATGCGTGATACTCTCCTCTTTGCCAATTGGTCATATTTTTTGCAGGAAGCAAGTTAATATTCTCGAGAGTGATGTTACAGTTTTTTTATTGGATCTCTGATCTGTAATAGTACAGACGATCAGTCTAGTTGACATGTAATTTAAATATCCTTGCAATATGTTAGTTATTGCTAGAGACTAGTTAGATTGAATGTTCATTTCACTCATTGTAATCGCTGTTGGACATTTTCCAGGACCTTGGAATGATTATTTTTTAAGTTGCTAATGTAAGAACTACATCTATGGTTACTTTAAATTTAGTAAATACATTTTATTAGTTAAAATTAAACTATTTTGAAAACTAATTGTAATTCAAATGAATATAGTGAAATCATTAGTTGAATTTCGGCAGAAGTAAGTTGTCCTTTTTACCAGGATTAAGATTAATAAAATATGAACAATTGAATTAAATTAATGTATAAATTAAACTAAAAGGAATAAAAGAAATTATTATATTTATTAGGTAAATGAAATTCTATTGGAGTATTATCTTTTACAATTTGATAGTTAACACTGTTAAACTTTGACCACATATATGAATAGATATATAAATCATAATATTACCATATGTGGTATTATTTGATTCCTCGTAATAAGTAATTTTTAAATATTGAATTTTTATTTATTGTTATTATACGTAGTTAAATATATTAACGGTCAAATATATATTTTTAAAATCGTGAAAAAAACTACAAGCAACTTGGTAATGAAAGTAATGAAAGGAGTCATCTGATTGAATGCCAAACTCTATTTATTTAATTAATATATAGAAAAATGGAGATAGCACTCAATTGAACATCCATAAGATAAACATCAATATCCTTACCGCAAAAGAAACTTTAAAATAAGACCGACACAGTATAAAATTAAGTTTCGGAATTGACCACCCATCATTCACTCTCGATGACGTATTTAACCAATTTTCCACGGAAAATATAGAGAAAATAGAAGAGTTAATTGTTTTTAATTTAAAAATTAGGAAACATAAAGAAGGCGAGTGCGTCTCTTAAAAGACGGTATTTCCATAAGTCATAGAAAGACCAAAGTTTAAAGTGCAAATTAAAAGAAATGAAGATAAAATTTTCAGGTTGCATGAATTGAGTTAAAAATTTATAGCTACTACACGTTGCATAATAAAAATTTAATACTATAACTAAGATATTTTAACTTTTATTATTTTAATTAAACCCTATTTTTTATAAGTTTATGGAAAAATAATCTTTTTCAAAACTTTGCCAAAGATACGAGACCGAAAACATCTTTATTTGGCGGGGACAAGAAGAGAGAAGATAACAGGGGCCCAACAAAAAAAATCCACAAAAAATATTTGCCAGAATCTGATAGTTTTTGTGTGACTGGAAAAGCACCGCAAAATATCTACAGCCTCAAAAATACAGAAAATTGAAAAAAGCAGAGAGAAAACCAGTAGGCCAGGAGTTGTGGATTACAATAAAAGAAAAAGAGGTGGTGGGAATTTAAATGTTGATGCTTCTTTATTTATACTCCCTTCGTTTCTTTAACAACGTCGCACTTTCTTTTTTGAGTTGTTTCTTTTATATTGGTACATTTTCTATTTTTGGTAAAATTCATTCAATTTCATTCACTCATTCTGCTTTTTACATCCTACATTCAATTTCATCAACTCATTTTCTTCTCCTAAATCCAAACACATACACCTAATATATCATTGTTAATGAAGTTCACTATTTTGGCGCTACATCTTCTTCTATCCTTCTATATACGGTATGTATCTTGTCTTACCTTAATATTTATCAATAAGATCAAAAAAATTATCATATAAGGTATTGTTAGATTCATTATGACACGTATTCTTAGAAAAACTATTTTTTATAATTTGTTTTTATACGTAATTAAATATATTAGACTTATGACATCATCATTGAATAGTCAAAAAAGAAGTAAGACAGTTCTAGGGGGGGCAGAGGGAGTGGTATTGTTTTTATGCAAATTAAAATTTATGAAGAGACATAAGTAGAAGATTTAATGAGTGATTAACGATGATTTATTTTTTGCCACGGAAAAAAATGTGAGAAATTAGAAAAATATACGAAAATGAAAAGTGTGTCAAATATGTATATGAAGAAGTATCACTTTTGAATAGTTTAATAAAAGGGAAATATACAAATATAACCATATATAATTGACAAAGTGCAGATATAACCCTGAGATAATTTTTAGTGCAAAAATAACCCTGACTACTGAATGAAAGTGCAAATATAACCTTATGACACCAATTCCGGCATTGACTTGCCTTTTCTGGTAGTTGACCAACTTGTAAAGATAAAAATAACCTCAGACTTGAAAGCTGAAATTTGATTGACTGTTTTGCCCTTAATGACCGTGGGCCCCACATGAAATTAAATTTACTCCCTTTTGTTTTCAATTTTTTTGCTTGTTTGTTTTTTCCTCAACTCCGCCATCTCCCTCCAGTCCGCCATCGTGTTCCACCCCAATTCTGCAGCCGCGATTTCCTCCCTGTTCTTACCCCATAATTTTTGCGTGAAACTTGTGTCTAAGGTGCAGTCCCCCCTTCCCGAAGATTCTAATCGTTCGTCCCCTGCTCAAGGTAACCCAGTTCTAAACCCGAACCCTATTTTTTTCATTTGGAGGAAATTGATTTGCTGTCGATTAAATAAAATAGATGGGTTTATAGTTGATGTTTAGAGTGTGGTATTGTTTTAAGGGGTTTCCTGTTTTGATTGTTGAAGAGAGATTAGAATGGATTGGTCGAGCTACACTGTGCATTGTGAAGAATCTGTATGTCATGTTTGTTAGAAGGGAACGATTGTTTGTGTCTCACGATAGGTCAGCAATCCAGAGAGACTGTATTATCGATTCCTTTGCGGACATGGATTCCAGGGCTGGGTTGTGCCCGATGCTTTTGACTCCGATAGAGGCAGTACAGGAAGTTCGATGCCGCATGAAGAATTTCGTAGTAGAGGCCCTCGATGAAGTACTGCTAGTTCTACCGAGGTCGAAGAAGGTGTGGTTGTGCCAGCTGAAGGTGTTTTTGCACCGTAAAATGGTTGCTATTGTGCATTCATTCTGAAGGCATTAATGATATTGAATTTGGTGTTTCTTGGTGCGAACATGTTCCAGTTTTTTTGCGGTTGCTTGGAAAGTGAATGTTTGTGCTTTTCAATTAGTTCTTGCTTTGGAGCAAACATGTTCTAGTTCTTGTTTTGGAGTGTATTCCGTTAATTGTATCTGTATATTTACTGGGTGTAGACATGTCGAATGTTTGTCTCTATGTTGATGTGCGATAGTGTTATTTGATCCCATTAGCTCACGTAAGAATTCGGTCGTTGGTAGTAGTTGTAATGAGGTACATATTGTGTTTGAGTGACATATTTAAGTACTGAAAGAACCTTAAATAAATAAGTAAAGTGCAGATATAACCCCGACTAATTTAGAAGTGCAGATATGAACCCAACTAATTTAGGAAAGTGCAGATATAACCCTTAAGAATTCGGTAAAGTGAGTATATAACCCTTATTATATGGAACAAGTCCTGATATAACTTTACATAATTTACTAAGGTGAAAATACAACTTACGGAGTTGTGATACGACCTTAGTTGTAGTCAAGTTGTTTAAATTGCACTTTAAAAACTGATCTGAACATATTCAATTATTACAAACATCTCTTGAGAAGATAATTAGAAAAACATTTCGAACATAATATATCACTACATTAATATAGATTCAAATGTGTTTCAATGGAAGTGGACCACACGAAACATATAGTGTGCCACATAGTTCCTATAAACATATGCTGAAGCAGCGAATGTTGCAAACTAGAAAGGAAATATTGGAATTACATAAGCTAGAAGGTGACCTATAGCTATCGTACTAGTACAGGGCAACCGTTCTAACTAATGCAAAGTCCACAAAAGAAAAATTAATTATCTCAAGTTTGATGGCATAAATTACCCACAAAAGGTTCATGACTGATATCAAATGTGGTCAGTTGGTGGTGGTTGTGACACACTTCTTCTTGGACTTCCTATTTCCTTCTCTGGACTGAGAGTGGATAGAGTAGTTGGTTGTGTGCTAGAACTGAGGACATGTGATGCCTCTAACGTATTCACCGATGGAGCTAGAGTTGGGACAAGAAACCTCACAGGCCTCTCACTGAACAGAAAAGTCCTTCCCCACATTCTGTTGGCTGTAGCCTCCACTTTAGTACCAAATACAGGGATCTCTGTGGGAGTTGTGGGCCCAGTTAGCTGCCAGAAATAGATGATGCAGGGGAAGGCTAATAATTAGTTGTATGAATTGCAGTCATAATCCAACATAATCATTTGAAATCCAACACAGTCCAACATAATTGTACGATGCAGCCAAAATCTAACATAATCCAACATAATTGTAGCCAACATAATCCAACATTATCCAAAATAATTGTACGACGTAGGGGAATGCTAATTGATATACGATCTAACATATTCATATTATCAGCGGGTTTGCTGGGTTCAGATAGTTTAGGCTTTCGAGCATAGTATTCCCAGACAATGTGTGTACTACGACTGGTCCTAAACCTCTGACTGTCGTATTAAGATTCTGAGCATAGTACAAAGTAAAGAAATTAATCCTGGCATTATACTTAGGTTTCACGGTCAAGTGTTGAAAATGAAATAGTATTTGGAAAATTATAATACCTCGGCATTGTACTGGTGTGGTAAATGTGCTATCATTTTATCACCTTGCTTTCAACCTTCAATTTCTCCGGTGTACTCATTGAGTATGACATGGTTACCAGTTACTAGATCCTGGACTGAGTATGATTGTTGGTCGTCACTATTTAGTTCAACGATTCCCTCCTCGGTAGCAACCCGCTTCTCTACCAAATGCAGCTCATCTGCCTACTCATCTGCAACTACCTTCACCGGAACCACAACATCTTGATGTACCTTCACAACCAGTTCATCTGTGAAAACTAGGTCCTCCCTCTCAAGTAGATCTTCGATGACGACTTGCACCGGAATGCCCTTCCTATCATGGACATTTGACTTAGTAGCCCCTTCTTGGATGATGTAATACTTCTCCACAACATCCAATGTTTGAAGCATCATCTCCTCAACCTCATCCTTACCCTAAAACTGAGCATGTACAGTTTGCATTTAAGATGTTAGTTTATCAAATTGAAAATGATTTAATTTCATGTTGTATGACGTGTCACCTGGATAGTAGGATCTGCCACTTAGGATCTGCCACTTGCAAGTTAGGCCTCGATGTTTGTTTAGTTCTCCTCATCTTCTTCTTCATTGTTGGTTGTGGCTGTGGTTCTAAAATTTCATTCTCCAATTTTTGAATGGTTGCAATTATATCCATGGATTTCTGCACAACCTGTAATACAATAAGGTCATTAGAAAATATGAATTTGAACCTATAAAGAAGCCAGAACAGGAGGTGGGGATTTACATCTTCGTCATTCAAAACAGGACGTGGGATTAGCATCTCCGTATCAATTGTCTTGTCATGGGTTTGAATGTGAACATGAGGTTCACCACCTTCTTGGACCTTTTAAAGGAAAATAAAGTTAGGGCTAGCCACATAATGAGCATAAGTTGTAAAGGTTAAAATCAAAGTGCAATATGAAAGGACAATCTGAGCATCATTCGAAGTAATTTCAGGATCATGCTGCTCTGCATCATCAACAACCTTTTCCTGCAATCAGAAGATATTCACACGCTATATATATAAGCATTGAAAATATTACATGTTTTCAGTAAATACTTTTGCGCTAATTTTTGGGGGCATTCTACCCTTTTCTGCCTTCTTGGTCTGGGCTGGGGCCTCGTACTTGAATTTTCACCTGTTGTTCGTTGCTTAGTTGACTCCCTTGAATTTGAACCCTTCATAGCCCTGGTTCACTTTAGAGGTTGATCATTAACCTTCATGGCCACTGTCATGCCTCTCTTAGTTCTAGCATGTCATGTGGCTTGTGTAGTGGCCTGGGAACTCGACTCCACTCCTTACAGCATGAAGAGAAATAAATAAATTTTACCGAAAATTGATACATTGTTGTAAATAATACTTGACCATATAGTTGATTTATAGTGGTATTACCTGGGATGCTGCAGCAAACTTAGCAATTTGTGCTACCTTTTCTTCTTTGGCTGTGGGTTTTCCTTTACTTGACCCTACATTATGACCATACTCTCCACATTTGCTACACTTTCTCCTTTTCTGGTGCCCCATCCCTCCCAATCCTCTTTTGTTCTCTTTGTATTTGGTCTCCCAGTCCGACAATGCAATTCAGGAGGTTGGCACGGCTGAGCAATCGGGCTAGGTGTCCAAAATGTCCTCTAAGGTAAGGTTTGGAGCATGTGGGAGTAGACTTTCAGAAAGGTTGCTTTAGATAACATGGGATCACAAGATTCGTGGAGGGGGTGTCTTTTGCGTAACAGTATCGCAGCCGCATGCCTACATGGTATCCTTGTATGATCCCAAACACCACAGTCGCATGAACGCTTATCAAGCCTCACCCGGAAATGAGAATCAACATGTACTTCTTCATAGTTCGTATCTAAGCAAGGAGTGAAGGTAACTCATCGAGAATTTTTTGAAACGAGCTTCAACATTTCTTCAGTCCGTGGACACATCACACTATTCAAAGCTAAACATTTCTTCTTACGCTCATCCAACCTTTCTATTAACTTCTTTCGCAACCCCTATATCAACGTAAGTATAGGCTGGTTTCTCAACCCTCCAATCCAATTGTTGAAGGACTCTACTGGGTTGTTAGTTACGTTGTCACGCTTCAAGGTTGTTGAGAAAGTTTATCTAGCCCGCAAAGCATCACCAAGGGAATTCAAGTGATGATAAGCCTCCACATGTAATTCCTTCATCTGCTTCATTGCTATTGTGAAATCCTTTTTGTTATATGACATAGTAGCTCTCCAGAACAACTTCTTGAAAACATCCGCAGGGTGCTTTCTTTGGAAATTGACATAGATGTGCCGACTGCACCTCCCTTGTGTGGCGTGAGGCACAATCTCATCAATTTCCTTATCAAGGCCCTGAATTACAGAACAAACCGTGCATAAGTCATTTCGGGTAAAATCAGAAAACATCTCAAACATACAGGGTTATATCTGCACATAAGTTCAATAAGTAGGGTTATATATGCATATAATTAAATCACATAGGGTTATATCTGCAGATAATTAAATTATACATGGTTATATCAGCACATATTTAAATCATATAGGGATATATGTGCACATTATTATATCGTACAGGGTTACATCAGCACAAATTCCTAACAATGAAAAACTATGAATAAATCAACAACTAGCACATTATGTACAATCTGCACACAAATCCTAAACTAGAACAATCATGATACATATTCAACCAGCTTAAACCATAAACAATAAAATTCAAACTCCAAAAACAAAGATATAAGATAACCAACCTTCTGCCGATCAGTCATGAAAGTCCAAAGTTTGTCTTTCGTAAATCCTTCTAGGAATAACTCCATCTGTTTGAAGAAAAAAAGCCAACTATTTTTGGATTCAGACTCGACATATGAAAAGGCAAAGGGAAAATGCCATCATCCGAGTCATTCGCAATTGCACTAAGCAAAACCCCGTTGTACTGCCCCTTAAGGTGACAACCATCAAATCCCAGAAACGGCTACATCCTGCCAGAAATCCCTTCTTCGCAGCTGCAAATCCAATCTGGTTGGCCCGGGTTGTACTACATCATGACTTGACTGCCCAGGTTGCTGTTTTGCACCTCTTCACAATACTGTGAGAGAGCTTTGAATGATTCATCGTGGCTACCATCTAGCATCAATTTTGCCAATTGTCTTGCTTTTATCAACTGGCGACGCTTTGGCTGAACACCAAAATCTTTCATGTGTTCCATCAACACCTAATTAGAAACCTGTCGATCGGCCCAAAGCATTGCAATAAGCTTCTTCGCTATCCATATCTATGGCGGCTTCACCTCCTGCCTACACGTATGTCTTCCATCCAGTGTGCGAAGTATCGAGCTGTGGAGTCTCCATCCACAATTATCATCAGAACACCTAACTGTTACTCTACTCTTCTCGCTCTTCACATGTTTAAACACGAAGCCCTCCTTTACCGAGAAGTCGAGCAACAACTCCTTAAAATCTTTTTGGTTATGGAACCTCATATCATTGACCAGTTTTATTTTGTACCTGTCTTTAATATCAAACTTCTCCTTGTTGATGCATTTTTTCATTGGATTTTCCTCTAAGTCAGTGTCCGAGAATTCCTCCAAATCCCATGATGTATCACTTCCAGCATCATCATCTGACTCAATCTCGGAACCTACCTCAATGTACCGATAATACCAGTTACAGTCTTGGTCGGAATGAACTTCTTTCGTGGGTTCTTGCACATAATTTTCATCTTCCGTGTTGTCTTCTTCCATCAATGTCTCGGCCACATCATTACCTGCTTCTTCGATTGCCAATTTTTCAACATCTTCACTTTTTTGTTACCTGATGTTTCCATCATTTCAGTGTTGCTTCTCTCACCCCGAGAACCACCTACCAAAGGGTTAACCACCTTACAATATACCTCCACCTTATTTCCTCCACCGCATGAAGCAAACATATTTGTGACGTCCTCTTCGGATTGTAGCATCACCCTGTCATCGCCATAACTCAACTCGATTTCCAGATTTTCCATGCCCCGGCATCACCAAAGAGCCCCTCCGTGAAATCTAATTTCAATACCACAAGAGAGTATCTATCGGAATCGATACCCTCAAGCACTTTCCAACGGCTACCGTGACAGAAGATAATTGTGTACACTTCATCTTGCCAGATTGAAAAATAAATCTAGAATTTATAAAATACATAAAAACACACTAAAGTTTATTACTACACATATAATTACAGTTAGGATAATATATGAACATATAATATGTACACAAGGTTATATATGCACATGCGAAAAACAGTCAGGGTTATAATTGCACATAAATTAAACAGTAAGGGTTATATATGCATAAATTATAGATATTTAGGGTTATATATTCACATATATAGTACAGTTAGGGTTATATATGCACATATATAGTACAGACAGGGTTATAACTGCACACCTATTAAATAGACAGGGTTATATATGCACTAACACGATACAAATTATAGGAGCAGATTCACCAAAGTTTCTATCAAGGTTTGATTACATAACAACAAGGCCTAATGTCCAAGTCCAAGATCAGTATCATCACATAACTTCATCCTTTCAATTTATAACTTCACCATATTTTCCAACAACAGCATTCAAGATATTCCTAAATCTAGTTAACCAACTTGGACCGTACTACCCACTCCATATACACAACAACATGACAATTATCCAACAATCATTCAAAATTATGACAACCCCCCCCTCACACTCACAAAAACAATCACAAGTCAAATATCAAAATCACATTCAACATCATCAAGTATAATCATATAAAAAACATCCAATATTTTACAACCATACATTCTAACACAATACCAAATAATTTTACATCATGAAACCCTCAATCATGAGTCAATCCACCATTACCGCATATTATCCTTGCCTCACCTTAGCCCCCTTCAACATTTTAAACCCCAGGTACATAAACAGAGCACCATAACAGCCACACACACAACACTAAACATCTTTGAATCATCAATCCGGACATTACACAACAAAAATTGGAAAAAATTCTTTGGAAACCCTAGTTTCTTAACAAATATGTCGTGTTTCTATATTCAAAGGATGAGAACATAATATATTATACACAATCGGATTCATAACATCAATAATCAACAAATTCTGACGGATTTTAGGAAGACATTACCATTTTTAGGGTTTTACTTTAGCGAATATGGGACTACATCGAATCGTGACATCAACAAATATCATACCTTTGTCGAACACACTGGAGGCCCTACGTCGCCGCCAGAATGCGAAGAAACATTGGCAGCGATTGAGAGAGTGAACGAGTACAACATGTTTTGGTTGGTTTTCTGCGATTCAGAGAGTGAGGAAGATGAGTGGGTGCCAGTTAAGGCGGGGATGGAAGACGCAATGGGTTATTAATAAGCATGGAGC
>JAULKK010239867.1:0-11130 GCA_032355705.1 Rubia peregrina
GACCTCCCAGTTGACCTATACGCATATTCAACTGGATAGTAGGGAAATTTATAAGACGAGAATGTTAGATAAAGAGGAAAATGTAAGTGATTTCAATTATTTTTTTATTTGTCTCTAGATTGAACTTTGGTTGTGACATCCTAAAAACTAGGGCACAAGGATGGAAAAACAAAGTAATGCATTGGAAAAAAAAACCTCATCGAAAGAACCTTGGTGGATATGGATTAGCGGCCCTCAAAATAGTGAATGAAAGTTTCAAAAGGTATGCTGAAATTGTCATTGATCGGGGGATGAGTGAGGAAGAGGCGAGATCGTTGTCGATCACTCTGATCGATGTGGAAGAGATAGATATGTGTGATCTCTCCTTGAGAAGCCGACAAAACAAAATGGGTGGATACATAAACCTCTGATACTCCAAGTCGTGGAATGATTGGTAAGACTTCATGTATTCATTCTTATTTTAGGGGTGTAATATTTCATTTAATTACTTTTCATGGCACCATATTTTGTGTGAAGGAAAAGTTAGAGCAAGACCAATGGGATGACCGATTCATTCCATCGGGTAAGCACGATATCCTTCGTGAGGCTATGAATAAACCGGACCATCCCGTTCAAGCAAGAGGTGTGGGATCATTTTTGTTCCAAAAAGAGGAATTTGGGATATTTAGAACCTACGATGGAGCTAAACCATCGAGAGTCCATATCTTGCAAAAGGAAGCCCTCGTCAGAGACAAGCAAATAGAGAAACAACAATTAGAGATTCAAAATTCGGTTGAGCACATAGGGCTCCTTTTACCCAATATCTTGGATGAATTGACATCTGATTGGACACCTCCATCTAGAGATTCACGACACTCTCCGGGAGGAGTGGAGATGAACTAACAAACCCTTCTTGATCCCCCAACACATGAAGAAAATAAAATTGTCAATGTCATTGCGTCGACCCCAAACAAGGTTGGTCAAAATAAATTATTTCATTCATAGGTATTATATTACAAATTTATTTTACAATATGTATATTCTTCCTCGCAATGTAGACATCGCATTTGATCGAGGTAATAAGGGTAGGCCACTACACGTTGCCGATGGAATTCTACACAAGTTGATGCCGAATCATCATTATGGTTCCAATTGGTTATGGGATTTTTAGAGTTTCAATGGAAAACCCAAAGGTCCTCAAAGCCCCATTCCCAATTGGGAAATGTGACTAAAAACGAATGGGATCTGCACGAGGAATGTTCCTTCTATGGCCTCGTCACCTCATTTCCGCAAATTCTATCAGAGATTATCATTTGAAGGAGACACCAATGACGATATCTAAGCCAATCGTTGAGGCGGAAAAGACTACAAAACCCCATATCACCAGGGCACAAGCTATTAAGGTGTCACCACATTTTGTGAAGGCCTTATTTGATTTCATGTCAAACACTAGAGGAACTCAACTTACTTATTCTCGGGAAATTAATGTGTATTCGGTCAGAAGCGAGAAATCATCGCATCATGTACTAACTTTGAAGATCTATGAAGGTGTGTCCAAGTGAACCAGATGGTATTGTCCCGATACTAATTGTACGTAGTTCATCATTTTTCTTTGTGCAAGTTATTAATAATTTGAGATAATTTTTCCTAATTAATGACATCCAATTACATCTCAAAGGCACCTATATTATTTTGCTAACCAAAAGGACAAGGTTTGAATAGGGTATTTTTGCTCGGTGTTTACTCAATAAATTGGGTGTACTGTTCAGGATAAGGTTGACTACATTCACAAAATTCTTCGCCGAACGGATAAAAAATTATTTGTTTCACTGTACATTGAAAGGTAATGGATACACACTCATGTATTTAATGCTAATCCATGGATACAATATATTTTTATACATTTTTCCATTGATGTAGGGACCATTGAAGTTTAATATTTAGTGTCCCCAACAAGAAGCGCGTTTACTGGATGGATCCTCTTCAACACCAACCGTCTGATGCATTCGTTAAAATATTGGGTGACTCTATCGAAGGTTGGGGAAGTAATTTTGATGAGGGATTGGACCTAATATAAATCAAGGTGTGATTATCTTTTCATGTAGAAAAAAAAATCTATTTTAGGCATTAGTTATTATAATTATGTATTACTAATCTAAATTGTATTTATTAGTACAAGAAACAAGCAAATACATGGGAAGGAAGCTATTAAATAATGCTATACATAGAGGAGTGTGTAACACATGTGCGTGAGGATTACCTAGAGATCAAAGAAGTGAGTTTTTAAGATAAATATTTTGAGAACGTTTTTAAGCAATGTAACCTATCATCCAATTCTTATTTCATCACTTTGGTTTTTTCACAGATTTTTCCAAAAATTGTCAAGCCTTATTCACAAGATGACATCAAAAACGTTAGAAATTGTTTGGCTAAGTATCTCATGTACTCACGCTCCTCTTCAATTGGGAATCCCAATGTGGTATTAAGAGAGACTAGTATTAGATAACTTTGTTGTGCGGAATAGATTTTTGATGGCTTCTACTCCTACCTATAAATTGTTGCTTTGTAAGCGTAGTCGATAGACATTGGATATCTAGTGTCACCATCACTTGTATTTTGTACAATTTGGATATGTTTCTAGAGGCTTTTGAAAAGCCAGTTTGTAATGAAATTTATGTTTTTTACCATATTGTACGATCATAGTTCCGATTGAGGAACTAGAATCTCACCATATATAAATGGAATCGATTTCATGTTCCTCCATCGGGACATTAAGATCCCTGCATCAATATACCAGTGCCATTCCAGAAATGATCCCCGATGGAGAAACGATTCCTAAAAGCTTAACGTCATTCTGGATTCATAACAACATATCTCTTGTTGTCGTTTGACCAATAGTTCTGCATTGGGAACTCAAATATTGGTTCCTCACTTGGAACCAATACCTTAAACAACGTTCGAATAATCGGTTCCATGCTCAGAATTACACAGATAGTCTGACTGTCAGAGTAAAAATTTTGAGCTCAGAACTAATTAAAGGCAGTTCCTCAAAAGGATCATCCTTGTCATTCAAAGAAGGTTCCTGAACAACCTTTGATCACAGAGGATCAAAGGAACGACCGCCTTTAATAAGTTTGTTTTCACTAGTGAGAAATTCCATTTCGGGGTCATCGCCCAAAGGATTTGGACTTCCCGGATGGGGCATTATGAGATCTCTATACAGAAAAACACTTTTATGAATAAGAGCCGCTGGACGTATTCAAAGACGGGTGGAATAAAGTTGTACTCTTGCACAAGTATTTTCTCTCTGTGCCCGAAAGAATCCTCCAAAAACTGCTCAGTGAGAATGGAAGGCCTTGTCGGTGCGTCCTTGGAACTTCCTTCTTGTATTTCCACCAAAACGACTGAGAGGTCTCCCTAGGTGTCATGGGGTAATTCTTGTCTTCAAGGAGGAAATGGATGATTATCCTCCCATCATTGTTCGTTGATTGCTCCAAGGTCGCTAAAAATCCAAGGTCCGTCTTACGTAGGTTTTGAGTGTTTCTCTAGGAAGCCCTCTAGGCCTAACAAACCTAGCAAGTATGTGATCGGTTCAAGTATTCCTAGAGCTTCTAGAGTTTCCTTGCATACAAATTTCATCTCCAACATGGTCATCTTTCGGCCATTTAGGTACTTTCATCTTCAGGCTGCACTCCCGAAAATGGTGGTCAACCCTATGAACTCATCCACCACAAAGGGGGGTTGAGAGGAAGGGAAGTTGTTGGCTCTTGCCTCCCAAATTTAGCCGACTTCTTCCTTTTCTCACCCCAGTAAGTTGTCTCCTTATCCGGATTACTTTTTTTGGGCCTTTCTATCACTACAAGAAGAAGATGGTAATGACAAGAATATACAAGGATATGCAATAAGTATCATTTAACAAGAACATTTGTTCTAAATAGTCAACACTTTGCAAATCATGCCATTTCAACACAAAGGTTATTCAATCAAGAATCATTTTCTTAAATTAACAACACTCATGGTAAACCATATCACCTCCTCAAAAAGATAATTTACTTCCCCCACATTTAAATCAACACAAAATCATTCATACAACCCTCATGCTTTCCTAAAACACTTCAAAATTTTCGAGATTCAAGCTTCCATCACAACACATCCATGCTAACGAAGCCAAGAGTTGAAGAACCACACAAGAAGAAATAAGTTATACTTTGAAAGAAAAAGCTTCAAATTTTTTGAGCTACTCAACTGTGATGTGGGGGTGAGTGTTTTTGAAGTACTAGAAAGAGGTTAAATGATTCCTATGGATAGGGGAATGCACTATGAATTTTAATTTCAGAAAATCCATGCTCATCCAAAAGTGGCTTATTAGAGGGGAGAAGGTACAAAGGAGATAGTGATGGAGTAGGCAAAATTAAAAACCTTAGGGGAAAAAAGTACCACCTAATTAATGCTCAAGGGAGTTGGTAATTTTTAGTATTGTAATTTTTACATCACCAATGGAATAAACGATTTGTTAAATTAATGGGCCAAAAATGCATGTTTTCGCTAAAAAATGAATTTTAAAAAATCTGCACTTTCCCCCCACCTACAACATAGAAAGAGGCAGTGGCACGACCGTGCCACATGATAGCCTCGTGTTGACTTTGTCTTACACGAGGAACCCTCATGCTGACCTACTCTAACACGATATGTGTAGCTACATGCCCGTGCTCCCCTGGTGCTTCCATTTTTTTGAAAACTTATTTCACCCAACAAGTCCTATTTCTTACCAATTACAAAACACGAGTCTTGATCTTAAATTTATAATCAGCAAGAGTTTCACACCAAGATCCTTTGTCACACACAAAAAAATACAAAATCTAACTACCAAAAAACATCAAAGCAGAGCAAGAAAGAGGCCCGTATTTTTATTGTCATCCTCACAACTTATTTCTTATGTATTTCAATTAAAATGAACCTACCACTAGGTCTCAGAAGTCTCCATTGGAAAATCCACCCACGATGACATCCTTGTGGAGAGTTATCCAGAAAGTGTCATCCTTACCTTTATTCCCTTTGATCGCCATGGAGAATTATGCCATCCTTACCTAATGTTGAATCCCTAGAAATTTTCTCGGGTTTAGGAGGTGATCGAGGAAGTTATGCATCCTCACCACTCTCCGCTAACCACTGCAAGTTAGTGAGAATTATAAAAAATATCCATGACAAATATATCATGCATAAGTATCATCAACATGATCATCACAATTGAAAATCAAAGTATGATTTCGCTCATCAATCTCATCATTATCAAGGAACTCATCTAGGCACTCATTATCATTGATCATGCAAGGGTTTTCACATTGAACAAACTCATCACACATAGTCATACCATTGCACATAAGGGAGGAAATAGGTGAATCCTGCTTAGATTTGTAAATATCAAATCCCAGCTTATCAATGCCATCCTCCAGGGTTAGTGTCCCTAAATGAACATCTATCTTAGTCATTGACGTTTTTAGAAAAGGCCCCCCCAAACAAAATTAGAGGGACACCACCACCATTCAATACGTCAAAGGTATAGAAGTCTGCCAGAAACACTAAATTGCCTACTTTAACCATTACATCTTTAACCAAACCTCCAGGGCTAGCTTGGGAATGATCGGCTAGTTGAACAACTTCCCTAGTTTCCTTATGCTCACCTATGCTTAGGTTTTCATAATGTCTAGCAGGGATCACATTAATATATTTTCCTAAAGCAATCATAGAATTCTTCACTAACTTACCACCTAAGGAAATAGGTATTGAAAACATTCCAAGGTTATCACATTTCATAGGCAAAATTTTATGATTTAGAGTAGCCACTCCCCCTATTTTCAATTGCCTTACTTTCCTAATTGGATTGTTCCTCTTTTTAGTGCAAGCATTTTCAAAAAATTAGAATAAGATGAAACTTTCTTAATCAAATAAAAAATTGGAACGCTAACCTTAACCTTCTCGAAGATTTTTCGACTTTTTGCCTCATTGGTTACCACCTTTTCCCTTCCCCTAAGTGCACTCGGAAAAGGTGTTGAAGGGATCACCCTTATTTCGGTGGAGGGGAGATATTTGGGAGGCTTCTCTTCCAACCATTTCTCACTCTTTAAAGTTAGTCTTGTCATCTTCCATAGTCAAACCACCCTATGGCACAATTTTTCTCTCGGCCTCACGCACCTCCTTCCCTCTCCTTAGCATCAATGCACTCACATTTCTTGGATTAACTTTGGGTTGGGAAGGGAGGTTGCCGGATTCCCTGTCTCAAGTCAACTCACCAAAGTGGCAAGTTGGCCGATTTGGACTTTGAGATTCTTGACTCTTGAAAAAACTCTGGTGCCAAGCTCCTCAATCTCTCACCTTGTCCACTCTACAAACACATCATGTTTCCTCACCAATTGGCCAATTTCATCTAGGATCTCCTTTCAATCCAACTTGTACAAGGCAGCGTTGTTGCCGGAAGACCTTTCTCTCCTCGGGTATGGTTAAGGTTGAGCTTGTCCACCTCGGTTGTACCCTTGAGTCTCCTTCGCGCGCCAATAGAAGTTGGGGTGATCGCAATACCTAGGGTTGAAGTTATATGTAGAGGTCTTTCCTTTCACCTTCTTGGTTCCCCCGAAACCTCTTTTGTTATTGCTCCCTAGCGAATCGTTATCTATTTCCCCCATTGAAGTCCAACGTTTTCACCACTTCAAAATCTTCAACCACTTATGGACAAGCATCGGTAGGATGATCAAGACTACATATATTTCACAACTTGACTTGTGCTCTCCATTTCATAAATTATTTCATCATTGAGGCAAGTCCTTCAACTTGCTCTTCGAATTTGGGAGAGTAAACCATCTCATCTAAAGTTTTCACATGGGATCGGGTGACAAATTGCGTTATCCCGTTGGCCATTTTTTTTAACAACACCATTGTATCCTTTGCACTCTTGTTTGCTATGGAGTCATTGCAAGCCGTAATAACCATCAGTATATCTTCATCATAAAGTCCTTCAAGAAGTAGTACACCAAATTTCTTTATTTGAATGGGTGGTATGGACAACTTGCCAATAATCTCTTGAACATTTCCCAATACTCGTAGAGGGACTCATTTTCCATTTGAGATATGGGGGAAAGTAATATGCCTCCCCTCGGGGTCGTTAATCTGTAGCCAATAAATTAACCTGAGGATGTGGCTTCACAAAGATGAATATTTGTATTGTTGCTCTCGTTCCTACTACTATGCTACCTAAAGGGTACATAGTGGCAAGACCGGGGTCATCCATAGAGATGCAAGGAATCTAAGAGTTAACTACACACAACCGCGATCAGGTCGTCAATCCGATCACGTGTCTGGAATAGCTAATATTGAAAAAATAGGTTTTGAGGGTTTTGTGTAACAAATACAAGCATGAAAGATCATAAGAGAATAAAAATATTTATCGCTAACACTTGGGGAATATTTACGTAACATGACCGGTAATATGCTTTGATCATTGACTGAATCATATTAAGATATACAAACTTATCTTAATACTTATTCCAGGTAGTGTGGTCTCTTGTCAACACTTCCCCATCCCTGTCATGTACGGTGTTCATGTAATCTTCCAGCGGCACCGCCTCCGTAATTGAGGAAGTGCAACCATGGCCTTATCGTTGCGAATATATAATTACTTCCAGTGATATTACATCCCTTGCACTCCACAACGAATGCTTCTTCCTAGGCCTACAGAGCCATAGCGATAGGCACCTTATTGATGACTCTAAGGTTTCAAATCAGGCTAACCCTAGTTTGTTACTAACACTATTTCTATTCGTAACCCTTCAGACTAACTTTACAACTAAACTAGTGTGCAGTCATCGAAACTGTAACTCGGCGACCATACACCTATACGGTCCCCAACCCTGCTACCCCTAATCACATCTAGTTTTCACTGGGGGGATATCAATAAATGTGCAAAGAAGAAAGTAGACTAAGGTGTATACTAACATGGTGTAACAATCGTGCAATTAAGAATAATCAAAGGCACAAGTCAACATAATGATCATAAGCACATAAAGATAGATAGATCTACAAAATTTACCAAAACAAACACCAAGTCATGAATACAAGTACAAGCCCCATGTTAAATCACTACTCCCCAACCATTGAACCCGGGAGAAAAGAATTGAATTAGAGAGAAGGGTTGTTTCCTTTCTCTCTACCTACTATTTGGAAAATAGTAATGAGCCAAAATTAAACTCTGGTCGACACAGGCTTCTATATATAGTAGTAAGGAATTGAGCCTTAGAAAAGGCGCAAAATGAGGAAAAAAAACCCTAGTGGCTGAAATTGGAGTGGGCAATAGTGTCTAGCGCTTCCGCGCTGGCTGGCTCTGGCACAGCCGGTGCTGCCTGGCACTACCATGCTGGCTAGCTCTGGCACAGACTCCACCGGCTGACATGGACTGTTGGCTGGGGCCTTGTTCTTATCCTTCTATTAGCTCGCCCACATCATTTGGAAGTGGCCATCGACTAAGAGTGTTGTCTCGACCAGTTGAATGGCGTGAACTGTGTGAGTCTTCAGGGACCGTCTATCGGGTGCTTAATTTCCACTTCTAAATGTCACGGGGTATGTGTATCTTTGCAGGTTGTCAGTTGGGAATCAATTTCTAAGAAAAAATATGGCGTGACCGTTTAGAACGTTACATGTTGTGGGCTGGTCTTCAAATGATGAAGTTGAAACAATACGGGACATGTGAAAGGGCACGATCCATGTCCATACTTAGTTGCACGAAGGTTGAGCTTAGCACAGGCCTTGTTAGAGCAGGCGACTCATATCAAGAGCCTATAGCATGGGCATGTGGTCTGGAATGGCCCTTGGCATAATTGCATCGGTTGGCATAACCCATGTTAGCTGGCACGGCCATGCCACGCCTTGGAGAATTTGACTTTTACTCCCTTATTTTTCATACTTGATTCCATCTACTACCACATTTTGACTCGTGGCCTTCTGTCTCTTTTTGTCTACTGCCATCCTTGCGAATAACCTTCTAATATCTACTACCACCCTTGCGGATGGCCTTCTACAAAATTACGTCGAAGTGCTCACGAGCAACCTACTAATAAGCTTAGAAAAGAATATCTAGGCACTCGTGAGGACAAAGTGTCCATTAGATCCAATTAAGTTTACAAAACTCGAGATTTAGATAAGAAAACCAACAATGTTAAAATTACAAAACTCCGTGCCACCTCGTTTCTATCTAGGTCTCAGTTTTGAACTAGGGTAAAAAGTATACTTTTTACTACATCCACATTTACCTCGGTTATTTTAGGGCTGAAAATCAAGGTAAAAACCATGTACAACAAAGGTAATAGGCATTGTTGTTCCTAGGGAATAAAGGAGTTGTTAATTAATGGGGAAAATACATACTTTTCCCCCCACATTCAGCATGGCACTAGGCAGTTGCACGACTGTGCCAAAGGAGCCTTGTGCTGACTCAGTCTAACAAAAGGCAGCCTCGAGTTGACTTGCTCTAACACGATATGTGTAGTCTTACACAGTCGTTTTCCCCTGGTGCCTCATTTTTTTATATTTTTTCCACCCATCCAGTCTTATTTCTCATCAACTACAAAACATGAGACTCGATCTTGGACTTAACAATCAATAATAGTTTCACACCAAGACCCTTTGCCACACACAACTACATGCAAAATCCAACTACCTAAAATCACCAAATCAAAGAAAGAAAAAGCACCATATTTTTATTGTCGTCCTCATTATCTATTTCTCATGTATTTCAATTAAAACGAACGTACTTTTGGGTCTCTGGAGTCACCATCGGCAACTCCACCCATGATGACATCCTTATGGAGAGATCTCCACTAATTGTCATCCTTACCCTTATGTCGTTTTCTCGCTATAAAAAATATATGTTCACCCTTTGGTAATGTTGAATCCCTAGTTATTTCCTTTTACGTCCTTGCAACTCTCTGATAACTACTGCAAGTTTGTGAGTGTAGAAAAAGAATCCATTACAGACATATCATCGTAAGTCATTCATAGCTTGGGTATGATCAACATGGTCATCATATTTAAAGCTCAACACATGATTTTGTTCATCAATCTTATCATCATTAAGGAAATCATCTAGGCATTCATTCTCATTAATCATGCAAGAGTTAAAAAATGAAAATGCTCGTCACATAAAGTTATGTTGTTGCACGTAAGAGAGGAAATGGGTGAATCATGCTTAGACTTATAGATCTTAAATCCCACCTTGTCAATGTCATCCTCTCGAGTTAGTGTCCCTAAATGAGCATCTATCTTAGTTCTTGAAGTTTTTAGGAAAGGACTCCCCAAAAAATTAAGTGTACACCACCATCGTGCACTACTTCAAGGATATATAAATCTGCCATAAACACTAAATTATATACTCTAACTGTTACATCCTTAACTAAACTTCGAGGGCTAACTAAAATATTACTCTAGTTTCCTTAAGATTACATGTGTCTAGGTTTTCATAAATGCTAGCATGGATCACATTAAAAGATTCACCTAAGCCAATCACAACGTTCTTCACCAACTTTTCACCTAAGGAAATCGATAGTGAAAACATCCCGAGGTCATTGATCTTCTAGAAAATTTCTTATGATTTAGAGTAGCCACTCCCCCTATTTTCATTTTCCCTACTTTACTAAATGGTTTGTTCCTCTTTTTAGTGCATGCATTTTTCAAAAATTTAGCATGAGAGGGAACTTGCTCAATCAAATCCAATATTGGAACGCTAACCTCAACCTTCTCGGAGATTTTGCAAATGTTTACCTCATTGGGATCACCCTCACCTTGGTGGAGGGGAGCTCTTTGGGAAGCACCTTTTAAAAAATTATTTCCCGCTATTCAAAATTTTTCTTATCGCCTTCCACAATCAAATCATCCTCTTTCACAATTTCTCTTTTGGCATCATGCACCTTCTTCCCGCTTCTTAGCTTTGATGCACTTACATTTCTCGGATTAACCTCCGGTTGGGAAAAAGGCTTGCCGGATTACCTAGGCTCAAGTTGACTCATCGAGGTAGAAAGTTTTCCCACTTGGACTTCGAGATTCTTTATACTCGAGAATGCTCTAGTGCCAAGCTCCGCAATCTCTCTTTTTGTCTGAGCCATGAACACATCA
>JAULKK010240085.1:0-15402 GCA_032355705.1 Rubia peregrina
CTTGCCCGACCATCCAGAGGAGTACAAAATCCAGGACTTCAGCCAGGGATTGAAGCCGTGGGCTAGACTCGAGCTAAGGAAAGCTTTTTTCCACTGACTATAACTCTGCGGTGGCATTCATCGAAAGTCTAGGAGACTACGGAGGTGGAGGATTGCTAAGAGTTGATGGGGAGGTGGACGGTTCCACTATTGCCAAGGTGGGTAATGGTGCGGGTGCTAGTTCTCCCAAGACGGGGAGTAACTATAGATCCCGTCCGAACAACGGAGGTAGCTACCGGCCCAATTTGGGTTCGAGAAGAAATGGGGGAAACCCCAGTGCAAGTGCGACCAGTTCAACCGGGTCCAAACCAAGGTGGGGGGGATAAAACAACGGAAAGGTACATCTTGTGTGCAGGACGTGCAAAGGGAATCATACCCTTGTTGATTGTCCAACAGAGCAGAAAATAATTGCTATGTTGCTCGAGGACTCAAGACAGATCAGAGAGGCACTGAGTGAGGTAGTTCAGGAGCAGTCGCTTGAAGAGTCTGGGCCCGAAGAGGAAGTACCATGCTTCATGGGGGTATTAAATCTGCGGTGTAATTCCATGGTGTGATCAATATAGCCAGGGCAGTTGAATCCGTTAACAGAGCCTGAGATCGACCAGGGGTTGTTGCAGTGCGAGCAAAGAGAAGAGTCATGGCTCAGTCAAGCATAGCAGAAAAGGTCGCACAAAAACTTGATAAACCAAAGATAGTCCATGTGAAAACGATGCGATATGACGATGGAGCATTGATGTACATGGACTTGCGCTTAAATGGAAAACCTATTCAAGCGATGGTCGACACTGGAGCTAGCCATGTGTATATCTCCAAAAAAAAGGCATCAAGATTGGGGGCTCAAGTTGGAGAAAACTGTGGGTAGAGTGAAGGTCGTTAACAATGAAGCTCAACAGGTACTAGGTGTTGTGAGGCGATGCTCGGTCAAAGTTGGCCCTATTGAAGCCACGGTGAATTTTCATGTCATTAAAATGGATGAATTCATGTTGATCCTCGGTATGGAATTTCTGAGAGATACACGGATTGTCGAATACCCTCACGGTAATTACCTTTACGTCTTAGGCACTAATACATGTACGATTAAAATGACTACGAAGAGTTTACCCGGGAATAAACTCTTGGCTTTGTAGCTCATCATGTGCTTAAGACAAGATGAAGATCACTGTTTAACGGATCCTAGTAGAGAGAACAGGAATGAAGTGTCAGAAGGGTTTACACCAACAATGGATTTTCCCTATGGATTCGTTAAGCTTTATGAAGCAGATCTGAAGATCAAGCATGTTGTGGGTCGCACCCCAGCTGCAAGAGATAAATATTTGTTGAGCAAACAGGAGATGAATCGTTTGTCGGTTGCCAAGATGCTATGGATTCCGAAGATGTATCTTCAAGCTGGCGTTTCCCATAAAACTTCCCATTTTGAGTTCGTCAAACAAGCTAAACCTTGTACAACTCAACGGGGAAAGACAAGTCACCATTCACATCAGCAACCCCTCGTTGTTCCACAAGGCAGGAGGCAGAAACATGAACGGATGATGATGCGTACATGACAGATTCCAGAGTTGGACATTCCTTCGGTCATCGATTAAGGAGTGGGTGCTATAAAATCATGCCAGCTCAAAATGAAACTAAAGAGAAGCCGAGGACCACGGCTATATCAACGTACACTAGCTCCAGCAAATGAATCAACCCATTTCTTAAGGCAGAAGTGTATAAAAAAAGTGTGGGTAGCGAAGCACCTCGGAGAATCAATGGCTCCAGGGACATTCGCCGAATTGAGTGGGAGAGAATGTTACGAGGTTGGGCTCACCACCCAACCTCAACATAACCTTAACCCCGCATGTGCACCACAAACGTGCTACGGTCCCGTGCCACTTAACGCATCACCGCAAACGATATCCCTCAACAACACTGCACATGCCCATGGGTCATCCCGCACCGACCGCCTAACCGCTTATGGCCTGTGATGCTCCTTTCTACCCCCGCAATGCACTATGCACAATGCTCGAGTCGTTCGTGCCTAACGCCCATGCGTGCAGCGCCCTAAGTGCTGAGCTACAGCCTGAGAAGACATGTCCCAATATCCTTGTCCCATAAGTCTTCTCTTTTGCTTGTAATATGTTAGTTAGTAGACTAGCACAGTTAGCTCTTAAAGGAAACGGCCTGCGTGCCCCTTTTGTGATTTTCCTTACTTTTGTTCTTGTACCTGTCACCTGTAATTACGTTTGTACAACATATATGTGGAGTACTGAGCTACCCACATCTGATTACCTTTTTACAATATATTGAAAAGAGTATTTTCTCCCCAGTTATCGGGCCTTGTATTACTTTCTTGTTTCCAGTTTGTGAAGCCTTTCTCCCAATCAAAACTCGTGTATTTCCATTACGTTCTCGGTCCATACCACTCTAAAGGCTCGGTGTACAAGGTGCAACTGAACTGAGTGCGACGTGCGTCGAAACTAGGCGGTAGTCATGACACTCTAGCACGGCTAGGCCGCACAGGTAACTCCTTGAGAGGGTGACCCGTGACACGCGGTCAACAAAAGTTGGAGATGATGTCATGTGTTTTTTAGCACCAGAATCCATAATCCACTTGAACTCATCGTGTCGTTGCTGATGAGAAAGACCTATATGCCTTGAAATAGCACACCGTTGAGAACCAAAAGGAGCCATATCACCAAAGCAAAGGAATAATAGCTGGAAGATAAAATTATTCAGAGAAAAAAGTAGGTTCATGTACGAAACACGCGGAGAGGCTGTTGGCGCGTGTAATTCATGCGTTGAGATGGAGCAGAAGCGTTGGGCGGATCTGGCGCGTGGAGTTCACGTGTGCGTGTCTGGACGTGCGCCTATGAGGCTGATAGCGCGTGAATCCACATGTTTTGCTGAACTGAGTGGCTAGATCTTATTCACCGAGAGATATCAGAGGAGCAATATGTCGATCGGTGATGAGACGCCGCTGGGACTGGTGGCGGAGATGATGAATCGGCTACAGGGAAACACTGATGGGAACAGAGAAGATGGCGACTAGTCAGAGAAGTTTTTGTCGGTAATCGGAAGACAACCTGATTGAAGCTAGAACCAAGCCGGAACACCGATTTAAGCAGTTCGAGAAGTAACCCGATTGAAGCTATCTGAGGACCGGGAATGAAGATGAGATGGGGGATTTGAGAGTAGACTGGAGAAAGGAAAAGAAGAGGGAGGCAGGCATGCAAAAAATTAGGGTTTAATATTTAGGATCAGAAAATGCTCTAATACCAAGAAAGAATGATTACACCATTTTAAAGAATTTTTCCTTCAAAAATATTTTTCCCAAAAAAATGATGATGCATTTATTTATTTTGCTAAACTAATACTTATTTTAACGAAAAAAATGGTTCTATATTTAACTTTGTTCATGGTTTTGTTTTGTTGGTTATATCCAAATTTAAGATGTAAAGTGGTTTGAATAAATAATCCATGTGAACAATGAGATAAAATTTAGTTGTCGCAGTATAACTACATGTGCCTCGTTTGTTTGACCTGGTAAAGTTCATATTTAGTTAATTGGCAATATATGGAATCATGAAAATATGGAAAGTATACATTGAAACATCAATATGGAAAGATATGCGGGAAAGGAAATATGAGGTGGCAGATAATATATGTCCATGTTTGAAATTGATGAATGTTTCAATTCTTATATTAATGAGATTAAATTGGAAGAAAGCAGAATTGATTTGATAATATCTCTTTCCGTATGGGATTTAGTTTGATTGGATGGATATATATTTATTCCTTACATCAAGGGATTGGATTTGAAAATTCCTATTCTATGAGATTTGATTACAATCAGAATTGGAGATGGAATAGAATTTTTTTTCTCACGAGAGTTCATGTGTGCAAAGACTTTCCATGTTGGAACATACGGAATGCTAGGGCTGAGAGAATTTGACAGATTGAAAAATTGTGTGAATGTTGAAATATGGAAGATTGGAGATTCAACAATATATGTTTGTGGGTGTGATTGAAGCATATTAGATTTATGGAAAAACATTATCATTGAGATATTTGGTTATATAAGGAAAATCCTTATATTCAAGTGATTTTATATGCTGCACAAGAAGATTTGGAAATGGAGAATAAATGTGGAGAATTCCAATTTGCTCGTGGTCTATATATTGATGGACATCACGGCAGAGCTACTTAAGGATTTAAATGGGGAAAATTGTACATAGGTTTTCATATATTTCGAGAGTACTTTAGAGCCATGCATTTGTGTTCCAACATGAACTTAAATTGTTGATCTAGTTCATAATAGTATACCTTAATTCCTCTAGAGGAAGATATCCAGCATCAACGAGTTTCGAGGTTAGAGAGAGTCTAATCAAGGCAGATCGATAGCAACGGAAGCTTGCAAAATCAATGGTTGTAATTAGTGAAGATACGTATTTTTGTATGATGTACTTTGTACATTGTCTTTCAAATTTAGTAGATTTATTATGAAGTGGGCAAAACCCCGCAGATGTAGGTGATTTCACCAAACTGCGTAACCAAGTCTCGTGTGTCAACTTTTATTTTTAACGTACTTGGTTTAGTTGGAATGATTTAATTAGATTAAACTAGGTAATTCGTAAAACCATTATTACATTTGGTATCAAAGTTAAGTCAGTTGTTTTACCATGGTTTTGACAAGGAAAGTGTGATCCGGTTTTACCAATGGCAACCAAAGAGAGCTTCTATGTCCTTGTCACCACTGCTGGAAGGAATGAATTACAACTACTGGAAGTCTCACATGCGAGTGTTCATAAATTTACATAATGAATTAGCTTGAGACTATGTTGAAACAGAATGGAAACCCCCAGTTGTTGGAAGTTCTAAAAAAGGAGAATCTAGCTCTACAGAGCCAATAGTAAAGCCCAAAGAGTCATGGACATCAGATTAACAAAAGGCATGATTGGCATACTCCATAGTATTAAATGTCATCTTTACTGCAATAGATGAAAATCATTTCAAACTCATCTCTAAATGTCATTATGCAAAGAAAACATTGGATATCCTACAAACACTGCATGAAGGAACAAGTTGTGTACGTGAATAAAAGCTACATATGCTAGCCACAAATTTGAAGAATTGAAATGGAAGAAGATTATACTATTGTAGTGTTCAGTGGAAGACATAGAGACATCACAGATATGATGCATCGATTGGGAAAAATTAACAAAAAAATCTAAACTAGTGAAGAAAACACTTAGATTACTTCCTCAAAGGTTTGCCATCAAAGTAGCTGCAGTAAAAGAAGCAAGGGATGTGGCCACTATGACTTTGGATGAGCCGATGGGATCACTACAAACCTATGAGATAACATTGGAACATCCAACAAAGAAGGAGTTGGCATTCAAAACATCATCGTCAAGAAACTAACATGAAGAGGATATCGATAATGTAAATGAAGAATATTGTCAATGATGTTGAAGATTGTGGTAAATAAGAATTCTCGGGAAAGGTTTAATGGGAACAGATCATGGTTTAAAGACTCTGGCAACAACTATGAGCCAAGGATGGAGCAAATCACTCAGCGATTCTCAAGAGGTTAAAATGGAGAATTAATGCAGTAAGGAAGGATTCAATGTAGAGAATGTGATAGGTATAGACATATCCAGGATGAATGTTCCAACACTCGAAAGAAGCAAGAAAAATTATATGTTACCTCACAGAGTGAAGAAGAAAAAGATAAGAATCATGAGGAGGAACTGACAAGTAATTATATGGATTTCGGATCAAAACTTCAAAGAGGCTCAGAAATTGGTACTGAATGTTCCAAAATCGAACAAGAAGAAGTGAATCAATGTTCCAACATATGTCAAGCAGGTGAAGTCCGGTGTTCAAACATAGAGAAGGTAAGTGAAGAATACTCCTTGAGCGATGACGAAGACATGAGTGTGAATGATGAAGAGTTCTATATTGCATATAAAAAAATGTACGAAATGTGGCTGAAAGTTGTCTACAATAAAGTTGAATACTAGAAAATCATAATTGAATGATATACTCATCATGGGATGGAATTATGGAAATAGGCAAGGTTAAGGGTATAAGAATTCTTATCAAGTATAAGGAAACTCAAAATAAAACTCAAAGAAAATTTCTCAAAGCATCATATGATCCTAATGTTTTGAGGAAGAGTGTATAGAGATGTGGATATTGTACCTATCAAAGTCATACAAAGGATCACTGCTTTAATCTTTTCAGAGATATTATGAATGGACGTCAGCCCATGGCATGTTCCAACATATGGTCAAGAATGGTAAAAAAAGAGAGGTATAGATCCCTAAAACCCCTAATTTTTGTCTTGTTGCTCACACTTCTCTTATTTCACACTCTAGGACTTAAGTGCTTTGATAGTGGATGTTGTCGACATATGACTGGATCTCAAGAGTACCTTATAATGGCAAATTTGCTACTCTTTGCGATGGAAAGAAAAACAGGGTAGTTGGAAAAGGTGAGATATCGATAAAGGTATTTCTAACATTTACCATTGTTATGTTGGTAGAATATCTAAAGGCTAATATCCGAAGTATCAACCAGTTATGTGATGATAATATGACCATGGAATTTCATAAGGAAAAGTGCATAGTGAAACATGGAGAAAGAAAAGTACTTACTTGTATTCGGTAATCAAACAAGTGTCACTTGTTGGAACAAGAAGTGAACTGCTTGAGTGTGTCGAATATGATGAGCTTAAAATGCCAACGACTGACGAAGGAAAAGCAAATTCTCACAATGTTCCAACATCGGATGATTTCTCATATCAGGGGCGTAATGATGTTGGAACATCAGATGATGTAGATCCTACAGATGAAACTGGTTACTCTAATAACTTCAGCAATATTGGAACACAGTCAAAATGTTAGAACACCGTCCTCCTCAAAACCCTCCCATGTTCCAATATTAGTGCATGCTGAATCAAGCAGAGAATGACTAGATTGATCCCCAGGGTTAACTATAGGGAACTTGCTGGTCTACAATGGTTTCTCTCCCTCATTGAACCCAATAATTACAAAGAGGCTCTCCTTGATGAGTATTGAATTATGACAATGCAAGAAGAACGTGGGTAATTTGAATGCAATGATATGTTGTACCTTACCCCTTACCCTAAAGGAGTAAATGTCATTGGAATGAAATGGATCTTCAAGAACAAGTCCCATGCTGGTGGAAATATTACCCAGATTGAACCACATGGGCAATTTGAATGAAATGATATGTGGTACCTTACCCCTCACCCTAAAGGAGTAAATGTCATTGGAATGAATTGGATCTTCAAGAGCAAGGTTGGCAGCTCAAGGATACACTCAGGTTGAAGAAGTTTATTTGATGAGTCATTTACACCAGTTGCAAGGTTAGAATCTATTCATATTTTACTTGTTATTTCTTGCACTTGGGATTTCGATTTTTACCATATGGATGTCAAAAGTGTCTTCCAAAATGGAGTAGTTAATCAAGAAGTGTACGTGGAACAACCTAAAGGATTTGAGGATTCTCACTTTCCACATCATGTGTATCGACTCAACAAGGCTTTTTATGGATTAAAACAAGCACCGAGGGTGTGGTATGAGTGACTCACTTCCTTTCTTATTCAGAAAGGTTATCGTTGAGGAGGAGTAGATCACACCTTGATTATTTTTTTAAAAATCATCAAATATTTTGATTTCTTAAATCTATGTTGATGATATTGTTTTTGGCTCAACTTTTCTATCTATGGTATATGATTACATAACTTTGATGCAGGCTGAATTTGAGATGAGTATGGTTGGAGAATTCACCTATTTTCTAGGACTTTAGGTGAAACAAGAGCAGAATTGTCTATTTATAAATAAAAGTAAGTATGCCCCGAATTTGGTGAAGAGGTTTGGACTGAGTAATTATCGAGCTATGCGAACATCAATAGGGGCTACTGAAAAATTGGTGAAGGATGAAAAAGGGGTTGGAGTCGAATCCAAATTGTACAGGAGTACGATTGGGAGTCTACTGTATCTTATAACAAGTCGGTCAGATATATGTTTCAGCTTAGGAGTATATGAAAGATTTAAGGTTGATCCTAAGAAATATCACTTGATTACAGTCAAAAGGATAATTAGATATGTTAGTGGTACTTATGAGTATGGAATCTGGTATTCTAAATACTCTCATCTAGTTAGTTATGGTGATTCTGATTGAGCTGGGAATGAAGATAATCATAAAAGTACCACTGGTGGATGTCTCTTTATTGGTACGAATCTGGTATCTTGGCATAGTAAGAAACAAAATTGGATCTCCTTATCAACTGCTGAAGTTGAGTATCTTGCTGTTTTAAGTTGTTGTACACAATTATTGCAGATGAAATAAATGTTGAGTGATTGTGGAATCAAAGAAGGGACTTTAAAAGTGTTACGTGACAACAAGATTACAATTGATATATCAAAAAATCCAGTACAACATTCACCGACAAAGCTCATTAATAAAAGGTATTATTTTATTCGAGAACTTGTTGAGAGGAAAGAAGTGGTAGTTGACGATGTTCAAACATCAGAACAACTTCCAGATATTTTCACAAATCCTTTGGAATCCACAACTTTTGAACTCCTCAGACAATACTTAGGTGTTTGTTGGATTTGAGGTATTTACTTTTCTCATTAGTTTTTTAATTATATAATTTTGTACTTACATTAGAAAAATATATTTAATAATTAAAAATAATAAAAAAGAGAACAAAAACATGGAGGCGTAGTTAGACATGTTGGAAGTTGGTGTTGAAGACATTATGGTGATTGATGAGATGGCTAAAAAGATCAAGAGAATGGCTCCACCTATTATCTTGGTTTTGAATGATGAAGAATTGGGAACTAGGGATGTTGGTTATGTTCCAACCAGGATATGGAGACAATGAGAGAAGGAGAGAAGTTGTGGATTTGGAGATTGATGAGCATGAATAGATTGAGGCTGATTATATTCAAAACTGGCATGGGCAGGATTATGATTTTGGTGGAGGAGCTTCACATATTCCAACACAAGAGAAAGAAGAGTTTGTAGAGTATGTTTAAGAGGCTAAGGACTCTCATGTTACAACACAGTAGTATCAACTAGCGACTGAGAGAAACCATGTTCCAACTCAACAGCAGGAACCTGAAACTGAAAGCAATTATGTTCCTACATAAGTGCATGATGTTCCAGCACAAGATGACCAGATTTTTTAGGAAAATGCGAGACCATCTAGGAGGAAATATAAGAGGAAGGAAGAAGCTCCATATTCACCACAGGCTGCAAAGAAGAAGAAGATTAAGACTGAGTCTGGACAGAGTTTTACTAAGGCAGCACCTTCTTCCAAGGATGATTTAAGCAATATGTTTTATGATGCAGACTTCCAGGAGATATAGGATATTGTGTGTCAGGGGAGGATTTTAGTTGAAAGGACAATTGACCTGGGTGCATATGAGGAGTGTGGATTTACATCCTACCTGGACTATTTAGGTTTAAAGATCGCTGCCTCAAGCTTCAAGGAGTACAACTGGGAGATTGTAAAAGAATATCATTCAAACTTAATGGGAGGTAACATTGATCCAGATTCAGAGTGGTACGACAGAGTCTACATCAGAGGCAAGGTAGTGAGATTCTATGGAATGACCGATTTATTAGAAATTTGGACTACATACCCCTAAGGATTTTAAGACTGCTTATGCTGAGAACATTGTCGTGACAGTTGAGTAGATTCTGTCAAAAATTACTAGAGGATTTCAGTCTCATTGATCACTTAAGATAATGTTACTAGATTTATCTTGACTACCTGATATTTCTTTCTATACCAGTTGGTTATTAATTGCTAGTTACCATATTCAAATACCACTGTATTCACCTGAGACATGGCCAAGTTACGGTATTGCACTGACACATAGACTCCTATGAATCTTGGTCTCTTTATCCACGAAAGCATAGTTGAGCAGATTGTTTCTTCTCGGGGAAATAACTCGCTTCCTTATCCTTATGTGATTTCAGCCATTATTAGAAGGGAAAAGGTCAGACCAGATCAAGAAAAGGCACAGTTAGAAGCTTCCCTTGAAGAGGCTTGATGGTTTTGATATGGCTATGTTTCAACATAAGTCAATTATTGGTTTCAAGGGGAGTTGTTACCGTTGTTTCTTGGCATGTTTATGGTCTCAAGGGGGAGAAATTTTGGATTTCTTTGATTTATTTTTTATGGATTTATTGTTTGATGTTCCCCCATGCTTATTATTTCTGGATGTTGAGGGAACATGCTTATTGTTCCTAGATGTTGATGGAACATTCTTATTATTCATGTATGTCGAGGGAGTTCTAGAATTCGGGGGAGATATTATGTTTATTTGTTCCAACCTCCAGAGTGATTTTTAATGATTGATGTCTGTATTTGCATAAGTTCTTGTGATGAAATGTCAAATGGTGTTTGGGTCCACAAAATGCCAACGGGAGATATGGTAAAGTCCATATTTAGTTAATTGACAATTTGTGAAAATTACGCATATATGAAAAGTATATGTTGATACATCAATATGGAAAGATTTGCTGCAAAAGGAAATCTGATGTGCTAGAAATATTCCGTCCATGTTTGAAATTGAGGAATATATCAATTCTTATATTTATACGATTGGATTGGATTGGATTGGAAGAAATTGAAATTGATTTGATAATATCCATTATCCATTTATATATGGGATTTAGTTTGATTGAATGGATATATGTTAATTCTTTTCATCAAGAGATTGGATTTGGAAATTCATGTTTCAATGAGATTTGATTGCAATCGGAATTGGAGATGGAATAGGAATTGTTTTTGCACAAGATTCATGCGTGCAAAGACTTTCCATGTTGAAATATATGGAATGTTGGAGCTGAGAGGATTTGATGGATTGAAGAATTTTGCGTGATTGTTGAAATATGAAAGATTGGAGATTCAACAATATATATTTGTGCGTGTGATTGAAGCATATTAGATTTATGCAAAATCCCTATAATTACGTAATAGACCTATGGAAAAACATTGACCTTAAGGGATTTGGTTTGATAAGGAAAGTCCATATATTCAAGGATTTTGATGTGCTTCAGAACCAGATTTGGAAACGGTATATTTTGGAGACAAGTATGGAGAATTTCAATCTGCTCTGGTGTATATATTGATGGACATCACGGCTGAGCCACTTACGAATTTAGCTGAAGAAATTATGCATCCAGGTTTTATTATATTTCGAGAGTACTCTAGAGTCATCTGTCTGTGTTTCAACATGATCTTAAATTAATTTTTTATCATGTTCATAACAGTATACGTTAATTTCTCGGGAGGAGGAGATCCAACCTCGTTGAGTTTCGAGGTCAGAGGGAGTCTGATCAAGGCGGATCAGTAGTAAGGGGAGCGTACAAAATTCACGGTTGTAAATAGTAAAGATAAATATTGTTGTATGGTGTACTTTGTACTTTGTCTTTCTGACTAGTGTATTTATTTTGAAGTGGGCAGGGCCCCACAGATGTAGGTGATTTTACCAAACTGCATAACCAAGTCTCGTGTCAAATTTTATGTTTTAATGCACTTGGTTGAGTTTAAACGATTTAATTGGATTAAACTAGATAATTGGTAAAACCATAATTATAGACCTCTTAGTTAAGTGGTATGCAATTGATCATTGCCGGTTTGTGTGACCTTCATGTTCTTTGGTGCCAGTTTGTGTGACCTTCAAGCTCATCTCTGGTTTTATGTGACATGCATGTTCCCTGTTAGCTAATTTTTCTGGCCACCAAAAGGAAATTTTAAAAACAATTAACAAATTTCTATTTCACACCTTTTATTATTACTACCTATGGCATATGTTTATGCCAGTAATTAAATAACTTATATATATATATATAATTTTAGTTTATATCAACTAATTTATAATTAAATTTTGTCCACCTTTTCTGACCATCGGCCAGTGACCGAGGGTTTTTGGTGGTGGCATTCCTCCTCGTCGCCCTTCCCGGAAACCCACCCACCCATTGGGGTTCATCTTTTTAAGCCCTCCCCTTCGCAACCATCCAACTCCAACGCAACTCCCGCCCTCATTCTCCTGTTGCAGCCACCCACAAACCCTCCCCACCCCTTCCCGCTGCAACCACCCCCGCCGTGATTAAATCACCCCAATTTAGTGTGGCTTGTGAGTGGTGTCTAGTCACGTTGATTGTGAGGGAATCAGACATGCTTGTGGTTCACTCGCAATCCAGCGTGGTTCACGATGGGGGGTCTAGTTTTTCAGGCAGTCTGAAGTGGGAGTTCCCGACGGGATCGAGGTTGTTTTGATATAGGAAAATTTGAGTGTTTCTGGAGAGGTGGAGGTGGTTCGATGGTGGTGAATTTTTAGATGGGGTGTGAACGATTGGGATGGGGTGATGAGGGTGATTGAATTGAGGTGACGATGGTACCTAGTGACTGGGTTGTCCGGCGACTGGGTGATTAAATTCTGGTGACGAGGGTTGGGGTAGAGGTAAAGGGGCTAGGATCCAACAACTGGAGAATTGGGTGGTAGCAGGTTCTGGAAAGGTGGTGGCAGTAGTGGGGAGAAGGAAGAGAAAAGAGTTATTTCCATCAAAATTTCTTAATTGGAATTCAACAATACACATATGTAAACGCATTAGGGGCGTAAACAAGTAAAATACAGAGTGTGCTATAGAAATATCAACAAAAGCTAATGGTGGTAGAAAACTGATCTCAACAAAAGCTTCAAATTACATTAAAAAAAACCTCCACAAATTCATACTTACGTCGCAGATGATACAACCAAGTAAACCGAGAGTGAGCATCAATAAAAATGACATAATAAAGGTACCCGGCATGAGAGACAATAGGTAAGGGTCCCCAAAAATCACAATGAACTAAATCAATTATGCGTGGTGCACATTTTAAATTATCACTAAAAGAAAGACTCTTGCCTTTAACCATCTCACAAGCGGCACATAAATAAGGCTTAGACAGCAAACTAGTAACTGACAAACATCCAGACTTGCTCAAAGAAGAAATGATGTTGTGAGGCACATGACCCAATCGACTATGCCATAGTTCAAAAAATGTTTTAGAGGCACTCGATGCAACAAAAGCAGAAAATGTAGCACCACCACAATCCAAAATATATAAGCCATTATCAAGATGGCCTTCGCCAATAATATCTCTAGTAAACATGTTCGAAATGGTGAAAGAAGAATCATCAAAACAAATAACAGAATTTAGATCCCGGGTCAACTTGCTGGTAGATAGCAAATTTTAAAAATATGAGGAACTACCAAAACATCAAACAAGGATAATGAATCAGAGACCCAAAAATGATCAACATGGGTAATGTTAAGAGCTAAACAATTACCAACAAACATACGACGGTTACCAGAATAAGGAGTCACGCGTTCAAGAGAAGACTGAGAAGAATTCATGTGGTTGGTTGCACTAGAATCAGCTATCCAGCATGCATTCGGTAAAGAGACAGGAGAAAAAAAACGAGAGACCAAATGAGGACATGTGGAGGCAAAGTGGCCAAATTTCTTAAACCACTGATACTGCAACTGGTACCATTCATCGTGCAATTTGGGACAAGAAGAAGCAATATGACCCGAGGCGTAACATCATTAACACTCGGGTTGAACAAAGGATTTCATTTTTTCATTTTTTATTATTTCTTTTATTTGTTATTTTATTTTTTTACTGAAAAACTGCCGGATGTTGTAGACCATCGCGTGAAGGCACACACTACAGAAGAAGCCGGAGGGCGCGTGAAGTCACGCGCCGCATGAGATAAGCGTGTGTCTGTTACACGCGTGTTTACACGAGCCTCTGGAAACGCGAGTCGGGTGCACGGATCTGACGCGCGTCCGGACTATTGTACACGCTAGCCTGCCGGAAAAGACAAGGGGCTCCTGGATCTGACAGGAGAAATACAGGGACGGTTGTTGAGGCTGGACAACGGCGAGGAGCGGCGGTCGAGTAGGTTATGGAAACGAGATTTTTGGAAACAATGGAGATCAGGAGATCGATGGCGAGGAAAACCGAGAAGCAAAGAAGAAGGCAGACCGGAGCTAGAGATCTGGAAATGTTCTAAGCCAATCGGATGGTGAAGAACTTGAGTTTGAGCTTTGAAGAGGCAATTGGACTGCGGCAATAGAGAGTGGCAGCTGAGGCGGGCGGCGGCCTGAGATCGGAGAATTGGAAAAATGGTAATTTTTTGGGAAATTCAGAGAATATTTAGATAGAACTGACTGATACCATGATTTAATGTAAAACCCAAAAATAATTGTGGCTATGTGTATTCATATATATAGTGAGTACAAATGGTATACAAGACATAATCAAATATGAAAAATGACATATACAAAACCAATCAGAAAGGGTATTCTTTTTTTAACCTGATTCCAATTCATTTAATATTCTATTATATAGGTCCCAAGAAATAGAATATAGTTAGAATTGCATAAAAATTTCTGCCTAAAGTTTAGACTATCTCACAGGAGACCGTCTCGCGAAACATATCTTGCATGTTTCGTAATTTATAAATACGATTTATCTTTTCATAAATGATGATAGAAAGATGATTTTTCCAAAAAAAAATTGCCATCGACTCCTTAATTTTATTTATTTATTAAAGTGTGTTTAGAATGAAACACGCAACGACTTATTCTTATCTGTTTTATGTCTGTTTATAATGGAATGGCTGAAAAGTTAAACCAGTTTTTTCCCTTTTGTCTGGTTCAAATAATTGATACTACTCCAATTTGGAATTTTCCAATCCCAATTTATAACACTTAATACTCTGTTATGATGCTTTTTCTTGCGCTCTCACTCTATCATTTCTAAAAAGTAATTCTGAATTGCATTAATCACGTATTTTATTTTATTTTTGAATTTTTTAAAAACTATTTTTTTTAAAAATAATTCATTAATTACATATTTTAGTGACTTCTAATTATAAAAAATTAAAGTGACACAAACTCTTTTAAAATATCTAAATATTAAATGAGTTATTTTATAATTGTATTATTAATAGGTTGATTTGACATTTGTTTTCATTTATTGTACTCCCTCCGTCCCAGTCAAATTTGTGCAGAATCTTTTTCACGATCTCCAATTAACATATTTGATTGTAAATATGTGTAGCTACGAACAATAATGACACAAAAAACATTGATACTTAGAAACTACATGTTAAGACCAATATAACCATATCTCATACTCCCTCTGTTTTGTTATATATGGCATCATAGATTTAGGTGTTTGGATTTAGGTGAGGAAAATGAGTGTATGAAATTGAATGTAGAAAGTAAAAAGTAGAATGAGTGGATGAAATTGAAGGAATCTTGCCAAAAATGGAAAGTGTG
>JAULKK010240194.1:0-25624 GCA_032355705.1 Rubia peregrina
TCATAGCCAAACATAACTGTGGGATTGGATATATATTCCAAATAGAAATTCTTCTCCAGTGCTAGTGACTTTCTCTTCCATAAAAAGCAAATATTTGATTTGAAAAATTACCTAAGTTACTAGTCATAGCCGAAATGGGAGATGCACTAGTTGAAATTAATGGACATTAATATGTTGGTTTAGCTAAATCACGGTGTTAAAACACCTGGCGACAAATGTTTTCTAATTAATCGTTTCATTCCTCCTCATTACTAATGTGAGCTATTGTTTTTAAAGTTTTGTAGTAGATGCGTGCATATATGTATTGATTTCATTTCCTTGTTGTGTGGTCATTTTGAACTATGTTGTACATCTATATTTCAATCTTCAGGAACTAAAAAGTCAATGTTGCTGGACCTTGGGCAAAGAATAAATATGACCTCATGAGAAGTAAATAAATGAAAAACATAGAAATAAGCACAATGTCTCCACTCTTTCATATCATGCATGAGAACATGGAAAAAATAAAGCACAAGAATGTCCTAAATTGAATACTAGTGAATATCCTGCAGTATATGTACCTATGTATTTACATGTATTTAAATTCGAATCAATGGAATGGAAAAAAACATTAGGAGCAAGGTGAAGGAACCATTCCATCTCAACTCTTTATATACTTTAAGGAGAATATTATTTAGTTAATGTTTTTTTTACCTTCTTTTAGTTTGCTAGCAAATTGTTCATGGTATACAAGATTCTGGATCTTAATACAATAAATATTCATATATGTTATTTAGTATACATACCAATAAAGATATTTAAGTTTAGAAAAAAAATAATGTAAAATGTTAAAGCAAGGTTTAGGAAATATATGTCAAATCCATTGACTTAATTGGCTACTTTGCAAATTGAAAATGACTAGCCTCGTGCATAACTTGTGCAAATTTTCCCATTCTATTATCTGCTTCATAGCTACACATGACTTTGGGATAGGAAATATATTCTAAGTAAAAATTCCACCTGTCAAGTGAAAATGACTCTCTCTTCCACAAAGAGCTAATAGCTGGTTTGAAGAAACGGAGAAGAACATCTAGGTTTAGCTAAACTCACTTGTGAATACAACAAACAAGAGATGTTCCCTCAAGAATTTTTAATTGATTCCCATTGATGATGTGGCGATGGTTTTTACTCCCTAGTTGTAGAAGGTTACATATAAATATTTATTTAATTTCCTTGTTCTTGTGCGGTCATTCCAGACTCTAATAGTTGTGCAGCCATATTTCCATCTTTGGGAACTGTAAGGTCTATGTTGGTGGACCATGCATAAAAAATAAATATGAAGAAATAAAAGCATAACAAAACCCTAGATAAATGAGCACAATATCTGCACTTTATCATATTATTCAAAAGAAAAAGGCTTAAATTCGGCACAAGAATGTCGTGAATTGAAATCTAGTGGTAATCATTCAGTATATGTACCCAATTATTGACATTTATTGAAATTGAAAATCAAGGAAATGGTATAATATTTAGAAGCATGGTTTAGGACCCATAATATTGCAAGACTTTAAGATTTTTTGAGGTGTAATTTATGTTTCAAAGAGAAAAACATTAGATCTACGTTTGCTTTCCCCCTTCTCTTAATTTTTTATTTGATCATTCATGTTTTTTTTATTATAGATCTAAGTGCAACAAATAGTTATTTCTATGATTTATAATATTTCAGTAAGTTTCCTTTCCTTTCTCGAAAAGTTCAACGAGTACACACAAAAAAAAAGAATCTTCGTTTTATTTTTTATTTATGGGTATCTTCAGGAGAGTAGATATTGATTAATAAACATTTGGGGGTCAGCCAACCCCCATCATAACAAGTGGTAATCCCTTTAAACAAATGTTGATTAACACTTTTTTTTACAGGTAACTTGTTATGAGAATGATCACAATACATTCAAAATTATATACGTTCATATTTGCTCTAAACCGACTACCATTAGGTACTATTTTTGTACTCGTGTTGTAAAATTATGGCCACCAATCAAGAAAATTAGTTTCCAATATTTCTCAATTTATCGCTAAAGCTGATTTTCAGGATTACTTGGAACTGACTACAAAAAGAACACGTGTTTTATTTTTGTTCTAATTATCCTTTTAAGGTGGTTTAGTATAATTTTTTTAATATTGTAGGTAATTAATTTTACGTATTTGGTTTGATTCTTAAAACAAGACAAAGTATATCACTGCCATTTTGCACAAGTTTATTCTTTTGATATTGTAAGCACACGATTTTTATTTCAGAGAACTTTTGTGTAAAGATATAAATTTCTCAAGATATATTTCTATTCTAGGCTTTTTAGTAAAATCCTTTGACGGTGAAGGTAAGTAATATTTTTATTTTATTTTTTACATTTGATTTTAATTTTGGATAGATCACGGGCCGATAATCATATTGGTTACACAAAATGATATCTTATTAAGCATAACATGGATACACATGGCACGGAAATTCTCTAATATATGATACAAAAGTGGGATATATACCTTCCACGGACACACTAGCAACATACCTTAGTGGTAAGTATGAATTTTTAAATACCAATAAAGATATTTATTGTAGGTTAGCATCAATTAAAAATTAAAATATCAGGATGAACGTTAAGGAAACATATGTCAAATCGATCGACTAGGCTGCTTGCTAAATTGAAAATGACTAGTCTTTTACATAAATTGTGTACCTTTGTCCATTGACGCATTTTCTATTCCCTGGTTCATAGCCAAACATAACTGTGGGATTGGATATATATTCCAAATAGAAATTCTTCTCCAGTGCTAGTGACTTTCTCTTCCATAAAAAGCAAATATTTGATTTGAAAAATTACCTAAGTTACTAGTCATAGCCGAAATGTGAGATCCACTAGTTGGAACTTTTGGAGAATGATATGTTGGTTTATCTAAATCACGTTGTTAAAACACTTAACGACAACATTTTCTAATTAATCTTTTCATTCCTCCTCATTACTAATGTGAGCAATTGTTTTATACCTTTGTAGTAGATGCGTGCATATATGTATTGATTTTATCATTCTAAATTATGTTGTACATCCATATTTCCATCTTCGGGAACTAAAAAGTCAATGTTGCTAGACCATGGCAAAAGAATAAATATGACCTCATGACACGGAAATAAATGAAACATATTAGAAATAAGCACAATGTATCCACTCTTGCATATCATGCATGAGAACATGGAACAAATCCAACTTAAGAATTTCCTGAATTGAATACTAGTTACTATCCTGCAGCATATGTAACTGAGTATTTATACGTATTTAAATTTGAATCAATGAAATAGTAAAAAAAATTAGGAGCTTGGCGAAGAAACTATACCATCGCCACCCTATTTCTATTGTCATTTTTTAACACACATTTTATGTTTCAAGTAAAAAAATATTTTTATTTTTGTTTTCTTTCATCTTCTTTTATTTAGCAAGTAGATTTTTCATGGTTTGTTAGATTCTAGATCTATGTCCAATAATTATTTATTTCTTTCATTTAGGAAAATTAAATATTTTTCTTTCCTCGCTTGAGAAGTTCAATGAATACACATTTATGTATTTTATTTATCCTCATAATTTTATTTAGTTATGATGATCTTGCCGAGACTAGAGGTCCAGTACCACAAAATCTATGACATGTTACTTGTTATGTGGATGAACACAATATGTTACATATTGTATTCAATTGACTTTCAAAAAGTCAGTCATTGAGGGTTGTTCCGTTTGCTGGCACCAAAAAAGATAATTTAATATCAAAATTTCTCAATTTATCAATGAAGCTGATTTTCAGGATTAAATAAGAATACACTACATAAAGGACATATTTGTTGATTTTGTCATCATTCTCCTTTTTAGGTGGTTAAGGATACATTTTTATTATTATTATGGGTGATTATTTACATAATTGGTGTTAGGCTCTTAAAAAAAGACAAAGTCCTCGGCACAAGTTAATTCTTAGATAATGTAAAAAATTCCTTATTTTAGAGAACATGTATTAATTGATATAAATTCCTCAATATATTTATATATTCTAGAATTTTTGGTAAAACCCTATGAAGGTGAAGGTAAAAAATATATTTTATTTTATTTTTATGTTTGATTTCAAATTTCGGTTGGACCTTGGCCCGATATTAATATTGATTGCACAAAATAATATCTTAGGAAGCTCAACAATTGAGAAGGATATGGGAATTCTCTTTTATTTGATGTAGAGGCACAGTCTAACCTTGTCTGAGCACGGTAGTAACAAACCTTAGTGGTATAAGAGACTTGTACATACCAATAAAGATATTTAACCTTAGCATAAAAAAGTAAAGTTTTAGAGCAAAGTTTAGGAAACATATGTCAAATCGCCACTTAAGTTTCTTCTTTTCCAATTGAAAATGATTAGGCTCATGGATAAATTATTCTGTTTTTCCCATTGACACATTTTCTATTCCCTGGTTCATAACTACAAATGACTTTGGGATAGGAAATATATTCCAAGTAGAAATTCCCTCAATCAAGTGCAAATGACTTGGTCTTCCACAAAGAGCTAATAGTTGGTTTGAGCGAATGGAGAAGGACATATAGATATAGCTAAACCCCTTTGTGAAGACACATAACAAGAAGTATTCTCACAATAATTTTTCATTCATCCTTATTTTTTATGTGACCAAATTCTTTTCACATCCCCAGTAGTAGAAACTTCCATATGTTTATTGATTTAATTTCCTTGTTGTTTTGCCATCATTCCACACTATATTTCTTGTGAAACCATATTTCCATCTTTGGGGAATGACAGATCTATGTTTGTAGAAAGTGTATCAAAAAATAAATATGACCACATAAAAAATATAAATGAAAACACTATAGAAATGAATACTATGTGCACTTTATCATATCATGCACAAGAACACGGCACAAATACGACACATGAATGTCATAAATTGAACTCCAGTAGTAATTCTGCATGATATGTACCTAATTATTGACATTAATTGATGTTTTAAATTATGGAAATGGTAAAATAATTAAGAGCATGATTTAGGAACCACAACATCCTCACACTATGTATCTAGTTTAGATTTTTCAACGCAAAATTTATATATTAAAGAGAAAACCCATTGATTTTTCACCGCATAATTTTAGGAGAACGATCGGTAGGTTTAGCTAAATCACAGTGCTAAAACACATTATGACAAATGATTTTTCATTCCTCCTCATTAGTGATGTGCATAATTTTTTTATACCTATATATTAGATGCTTGCATATATGTATTTGTTTCATTAACGTGTTGTTGTGCAGTCAATCTTGACTAGATTAATTGTGTAACCTTATTTCCATCTGCAGAAACTGAAAGGTCAGTGTTCTTGGACCACAGGCTAAAAATAAATATGATCTCATGACATGGAAAGAAATAAAATACATTAGAAATAAGCACAATATCTGAACTATTGCATATCATGCATGAGAACGTGGCACAAATCCAACAAAAGAATATCCTTAAGTGAACCCTAGTGGTAATCCTACTGTATATGTACCTAATTATTTACAAGTATAGAAATTTCGAATCAATGAAATATTAAAGAAAAAAATAGGAGCATGGTGAAGGAACCAATACCATCGCCACCCAATATCAACTTTAATTTTTTTATCCAACATTTTATGTTTCGAAGAGAAAAATATTTAGTTAATGTATTCTTTCATCTTCTTTTAGTTAGCTAGTAGAGTGTTCATGGTATGTAAGATTCTAGATATGAGTAAAATAAATATTTATTTCTTTTATTTAAAATAATTAAATATTATTCCTTTCCTCGCTTGAGAAATTTAACGAGTACACATTTAAGTATTTTATTTTTTTCATCATTTTATTTATTTAGGAAGATCTTGCTGAGACTAGAGTACCACTACAATCAAATCTTTAACATGTAACTTGTTATGAGGATGATCGCAATACGTTGCATATTGTATTCAATCGAGTTTCGCAAAGTCGTTCATTGAGAGTTGTTCTTTTTTATACTATTTACTTTTAGTTGTGTTGTAAAATTGTTGGAACCAAACAAGATAATGTAATTCCAATTTCTCAACTTATCACTAAAATTGATTTTCCTGATTAACTAATAAAGCACTACCTAAAGCACATATGTTTTGTTTTTGTCATAATCCACCTTTTTAGGTGGGTCATGATACAATTTTTAATACAACGGGTGATTAATTGCATATTTTGTGTTTGGTTTTATATAAAAAAGACAAACTCACTGGCACAAGTTTATTCTTTGATAATGTAAAAACAAGTTCCTTATTTCAGAGAATCGATATTACTTGATATAAATTCCTCAATATATTTATATATTCTATAATTATTATTAAAACCCTCTGAATATGAATGTAGGGAATAATTTTTTTTAAATGTTTTATTTCTTATTTTGGTTTGACCTTGGCTTGATATTAATATTAATTGCAAACAATAATATCACAGGAAGCTCAACAAGTGAGCGGGACATGGGAACTCTCTTATAGTTGATGTAGAAGCACAGTATAACCTTGCATGAGCACGGTAGTAACAAAACTTAGTGGTATGTGACACTTGTACATACCAATAAAGATATTTAAGCTGAGCATAAAAAAATAAAGTTTGAGTAAAGTTTAGGAAACATATGTCAAATCATCACTTAATTTTTTTACTTTTCCAAATGAAAATTATTAGTCTCATGGATAACTTATTGTGTTTTGCCCATTGAGGCATTTTCTATTCCCTGGTTCATAACTACAAATGACTTTGGGATAGGAAATATATTCCAAGTAGCGATTCCCTCAGCCAAGTGCAAATGACTTTCTCTTCCACAAAGAGCTAATAGTTGGTTTGAGCGAATGGAGAACACATATTGGTATAGCTAAATCCTCTTGTGAAAACACATAACGAGAAGCGCTCTCACAATAATTTTCATTCATCCTCATTAATGATGCGACCAAATTTTTTTCACACCCTAGTAGTAGAATCTTGCATATGTTTATTGATTTAATTTTCTTGTTGTTGTGCGGTCATTCGGGACTATATTAGTTGTGAAACCATATTTCCATCTTTGGGGACTGAAAGATCTATGTTTGTGGACCGTGCATAAAAAATAAACATGACCACATAAAAAAATGAAACACTATAGAAATGAGCACTGTGTGCACTTTATCATATCATGCACAAGAATATGACACAAATACGACACAAGAATGTCGTAAACTGAACTCTAGTTATAATTCTGCATTATATGTACCTAATTATTGGCATTATTTGAAGTTTAAAATAAAGGACATGGTAAAATAATTAAGAGCATGGTTTAGGAACCACAACATCGCCACACTATGTATCTAGTTTAGATTTTTCAACACATAATTTATATTTGAAAGAGAAAAACCTTTGATTTTTCAACGCATAATTTTAAGAGAATGATCTGTAGGTTTAGCTAAATCACAGTGTTAAAACACATGATGAAAAATATTTTCTAAATAATCGTTTCGTTCCTCCTCATTAGTGTTGTGCACATTTTTTTATACCTATGTATTTGATGCTTGCATATATGTATTTGTTTCATTAACGTGTTGTTGTGCAGTCATTCTTGACTAGATTAGTTGTTCAACCATATTTACATCTGCAGGAACTGAAAGGTCATTGTTCCTGGACCACGGTCTAAAAAGAAATACGATCTCATGACATGGAAAGAAATAAAATACATTAAAAATAAGCACAACGTCTGCGCTATTGCATATCATGCATGAGAACGTGGCACAAATCAAATAAAAGAATATCCTGAATTGAACCCTAGTGGTAATCCTGCAGTTTATGTACCTAATTATTTATAAGTATAGAAATTTCGAATCAATGAAAAATTAAAGAAAAAAATAGGAGCATTTTGATGGAACCAATACTGTAGCCACCCAATATCAACTTTAAAACTTTTATCACACATTTTATATTTCAAAGAGAAAAATATTTGGTTAATATATTCTTTCATCTTATTTTAGGTAGCTAGTAGAGTGTTCATGGTATGTAAGATTCTAGATCTAAGTAAAATAATTATTTATTTCTTTTATTTAAAACAATTAAATAGAATTCCTTTCCTCGATTGAAAATTTTAACGAGTACACATTTATGTATTTTAGTTTTCTTCATCATTTTATTTAGTTATGAAGATCTTGCCAAGACTAGAGTTCCACTACAATCAAATCTTTAACATTTAACTTGCTAAGGATGATCACAATATGTTGAATATTGTATTCAATCGAGTTTCACAAAGTCGGTCATTGAGAGTTGTTTCGTTTGATACTGTTTACTTGTATTGTGTTGTAAAATTGTTGGAACCAAACAAGATAATGTATTTCCAATTTCTCAATTTATCACTAAAAATGATTGTCATGATTAACTAATAATACACTACCTGAAGCACATATGTTTTGTTTTCGTCATAATTCACCTTTTTAGGTGGTTCATGATACAATGTTTAATACAACAGGTGATTGATTGCATATTTGGTGTTTGGTTTTTAAAAAAAGACAAAGTCACTGGACGGAGTTTATTCTTTGATAATGTAAGATAAGTTCCTTATTCCAAAGAACTAGTATTAATTGATATAAATACCTCAATATATATTCTGTAATTATAATTAAAACCCTCTGAATTTGAAGGTAAGGAAATTTTTTTTGTTTATGTTTGATTTCTTATTTTGGTTTGACCTTTTCGTGATATTAATATTGATTGCAAACAATAATATCACAGAAAGATCAACAAGTGAGCAAGACATGAGAGCACTCTTATATTTAATGCATAAGCACGGTCTAACCTTGCAAGAGCACGACAGTAACAAACCTTTGTGGTATGTGAGACTTGTACATACCATTAAAGATATTTAAGCTTAGCATAAAAGAGTAAAGTTTTAGTGCAAAGTTTAGGAAACGTATGTCAAATCGTCACTTAATTTTCCTTTTTTCCAATTGAAAATTATTAGTTTCATGGATAACTTATTGTGTTTTGCCCATTGACACATTTTCTATTCCTTGGTTTATAACTACAAATGACTTTGGAATATGAAGTATATTCCATGTAGCAATTCCCTCAACCAAGTGCAAATGACTTTTTCTTCCACAAAGAGGGAATAGTTGGTTTCAGCGAATGGTGAATGACATACAGGTATAGCTAAACTGACTTGTGAAGACACATAACGAGAAGCGTTCTCACAATAATTTTTCAATCATCCTCATTAACGATGTGAACAAACATTTTCACACTCTAGTAGTAGAAACGTGCATATGTTTATTGATTTAATTTCCTTGTTGTTGTGCGGTCATTCCGCACTATATTAGTTGTGAAACCATATTTCAATCTTTGGGGGCTGAAAGATCTATGTTTGTGGACCGTGCATCAAAAATAAATATGACCATATAAAAATATAAATGAAACACTATAGAAATGAGAACTATGTGCACGTTCTCATATCATGCACAAGAACACGGTAAAAATACGACACAAGAATGCCGTAAATTGAACTCTAGTTAAAATTCTCCATTATATGTACCTTATTATTGACATTATTTGAAGTTTTAAATTAAGGAAATGGTAAAATAATTAAGAGCATGGTTTAGGAACTACAACATTGCCACATTATGTATCTAGTTTAGATTTTTCAATGCATAATTTATATTTGAAAGAGAAAAACCTTTGATTTTTCAACGCATAATTTCAGGAGAATGATCTGTAAGCTTAGATAAATCAAAGTGTTAAAACACATGATGACAAATGTTTTTTAATTAATCGTTTCGTTCCTCCTCATTAGTGATGTGCACAATTTTTTTTACCTATGTATTTGATGCTTGCGTATATGTATTTGTTTCATTAACATGTTGTTGTGCAGTCATTCTTGACTAGATTAGTTGTTCAACCATATTTACATTCGCAGGAATTGAAAGGTCGATGTTCCTGGACCACGGGCCAAAATGAAATACGATCTCATGACACGAATAGAAATAAAATACATTAAAAATAAGCACAATGTCTGCACTATTGCATATCATGCATGAGAACGTGGCACAAATCCAACAAAAGAATATCCTGAATTGAACCCTAGTGGTACTCCTGCAGTATATGTACCAAATTATTTACAAGTACAGAAATTTCGAATCAATGAAATATTATAAGAAAAAATATGAGCATGTTGAAAGAACCAATACCATCGCCGCCCAATATCAACTTTAAAACTTTTATCACACATTTTATGTTTCAAAGATAAAAATATTGAATACTTTTATCACACATGCTCTCGTCTCTCGTCTCTCTCTATGCAACGCATTCACTCGCCTCTCTCTACAAATTACTGCTAATTCCTGTCTATTTAAAATAAAACAAAAATCCTCAAATAATTCTCAGCCACACAAACTATCACAACGGATAAGAAAAATGTAGTCAACGACTATTTCCCTCTTTCTGCTACCCTCCGCCTGAGAAAATGGCGGAGCCACCTCCTCCCCGTGCTCCACAATCCCCAACAAAAGAGATCTTGAATCCCAATAAACAATATACCATGCCCCAAATTGCATTATACAGAGCCATTCTTAAAAATTTTAGATCGAACACCAATTCCAGTCTAACCCCTAATCCACATTTCAGCAGAAACTTAAACCTGAAACCCACCACCGAGTTCAAAGGTGAAATTGCAGTCCTTTATAAAGAGGAAGAAGTTGATCAACTTGCAAAGCCATTCAACAAACATTTATTTGGAAAGTTACCCCGAGGCAGTCCTACGTTGGATTATATCTGGTTGTAATTCAAAATGATCAGGTTTAAATGGGAGGCCATCATTACTGCTCTAGACTGGAACCATATTTTTATCAAATTCGAGCATGATGAGGATATCCAAAGATTTTGGATCAACCAAAACTGGAACATTGGAGGCTCAATAATGAAGGTACTCAAATGGACTAAATCCGTTGATATTCATGAAGAGCCCCCATTAGTCCCAATATGGTTATCAGTTGAATTTCCACCTGCCTATTAATTTCACCCCAAATCTATTCTTCACATTGCTAATAGGTTAGGTAATCTTATATTTGCTGATCCTCCCACTATAAACCTAACTAGGCCTTTAAACAGGCTTTGTGTAGAAATGGATCTCACTGGAGTATTTCCTGATATGATTAGACTAGGCTTAATAAATGACAGTAAATGGTACACAATTAATTATGAAGATCACCCTTCTTACTATTCAGTTTGTTGTAAAATTGGCCACAAAAATGGTGAATCAACAAAAGGTCAGTAAATCCAATTAAGACACAAGCTAGGACTCGGCTTACCCAGAACCAGAAATGGCAACCTGCAGCTCAAACTAATACTAATCAGGACCCCAAGTTGATCACCCCTGAAAATAAAAAGCCTCTGACCAAACATACCCAATCACCCCTGTGGTAATCAGTGAGTCCACTGACACTCAAGCCTTAATTAATTACACTAATCCTATATCTCAACACCATATAACCCCTAATAATAAAATAATAACACTGAAGGAAAATGCATGTAGCTTGGCTGGTAGTTCTTCTAGACCATTGCAGGTACACAGAAGCTGGGACCAAAAATCAAAATGCAAGGAGCAGACTCTAAGGAGAAATCACTCAAATTGGAAGGCATCGGATGATCTCAAGCACAAATACCATTATAGAGAAATCTCTAAACCCTCTTCTATAAATTTTGACAGAAATTTACTCACTAACCAATTCAAGCAGTTCAGTCAGGTACTTAAAAATAAGTTTAATTCCCTACAGTTTACAGAGCTGGACTAGGCCATCATTAGATAGGAACAAGAAGATAATCTACTGATGGGAAATCAAGGTTCTCTCACAATCAAAGAGGTGGGCCAATCTAAATAGAACGAAGAGATCTAGGACTCTCACAAAGACCAAGCCAACCAGGAGTTACATCTCAATCGGGACACTCAGATAATTACACATCCAAATACTCTCCCAAATAGAGGTCAGAATGTCTGGACAAGAATCACCAATGAAGGAAACCTGGAACTTTCTTAAAAGCCCTAATATTGTGACTCGTGCCAAGTCTAAAAACATTTTTTTTCATGAATGTTAAACTCTTATCATGGAATGTAAGAGGCATAATCAGCTCTCTAACTAAACTCAAAAAATTAATTAAGATGCATAATATATCCATTTTGATAATTATTGAGTCTAAAAAAAAGTTGGATGGACTGGAAGGGTTTAGAATTAAGCTTGGTTTTAAAACTGCATACTCATCTATAGATTCAAGAACCTGGATTATGTTGAATGATCCTTTCTCTAGTTTAGTCACTCTATCTCATGATCAGTTCACACTTCTCACAATCATTGATGCAATGACTCGATATTGCTTTAATCTATACGTTGTGTATGGTAAACATCTTAGAGCAGAGAGATTAGATCTGTTTAATTCCCTACAAGCTTCTCTGCAATCTGACAAAACACCCTTCTTAGTTATTGGTAATTTTAATGTAATAAAATCAGTTCTAGAGTATAAAGGAAAATATCAGCCCTCAACTGGGAGTATCAATGACTTTGTTAATTTCATTACCTTTAATGACCTGCAGACTGTAGGTAATCAATTCACATGGACCAATAATAGAAGAGTTCCTAACACAGTATTGAAGAGACTAGATATGGCTATGGCCTCAGTACAAATTCTAGCTAGACATCCCTCTGACCACTCCCCTATGATGCTAGTAGCCAGAACCCCACAAAAAACATATCCTATGGCTTTCAAATTCTAGAATATGTGGGTTTTAAATCCTCAATTCTTGGAAGTAGTGAACTCTAGTTGGAATATGCCTATTTCACAAACTGGTAGGTTTCTCTCTAAAATTGATCAGACTTAAAAAAAACCTTCAGGTATGGAATAAAGAGGTATTTGGGGATGTTTTCAAGAATATCAAGTGTCTTGAAAACAAAATTTCAGAATTGGAAGAAAGAAATGACCTTAACCCCAAATAACTCAGATTCCCAACTCCTAACTGAAGCATATGCGGAACTGACCCTAGTTCTTGAACAAGAACAAAAGATCTGGCAATAGAAATCTAGAAATAATTGGCTTAAAATGGAGATCTTAACACTAAGTTCTTTCACAATAGTGTTAGAGATAAACATGCTAGACTTGGAATCAGTAAAATTAAGACACAAGACAACCGGTGGCTCACTGATCAGGATACTATAGGAGAAACAGGTGTTAAATTTTACTCAGAACTCCTTACGGACACAAATACAGATCCATAATGTTCATATTTAACACATTTCCTAACTTACATCCCCACATTCATAACACAGGAGGATAATAACGATCCGATGAGGCAAGTTAATCTAGAGGAGGTCAGAGATGTTGTATTTAACTTGGGTGAACATAGTGTAGCAGGCCCGAATGGCTTTAATGGAACATTTTACAGGTCATGCTGGGACATTATCAAAACTGATCTACATGCAGTTGTGATACAGTTTATGAAGAGCCACCCAATCTCTAAACAGATGACTAGCACTCTCATTACTCTGATTCCAAAGACCCAAACCCCAATAGGTTTCTCAGATTATAGACCAATCAGTTTGTCTAACTTCTCTAACAAAGTTTTCTCTAAGATTATCTCAGAGAGACTAAAGGTTGTCATTGATAAATGCATATCTCCTGAGCAATCTGCCTTCATTGAAGGCAGAGAAATCTCAGATAACATTCTTATTATACAAGAACTAATAATAATACTAGATAAGAGAAATCAGACTTAGAAACATTAGCTCAGCTTGTTTTTCACTTCTAATAAATGGCTACCCTATGGTTTCTTTAAATCTTCTAGGGGTTTAAAGCAAGGAGACGCCCTTTCCCCCATTTTATTTAACTTTATCACGAAGTTACTAAACAGGGGACTAAAGAGCATGTTCCAGTTGGGTTACATAGATAGATTTAGAATGCCTTTAGGATCAATCATTATTTCTCACCTATCCTACGCCGATGACACTGTCATCTTTGTTAGGGCAACAAAAAAGGCTCGAAAACCTGGTTATCTTCCTTAAGCATTATGAAAATGCCACAAGGCAGCTTGTAAACTTTAGTAAAAGTGGTTTTTACACGGGTAAAAAGACTTGCCAAACCATATTGAATATGATTCATAACATGAAAAAAAAAGCAATTAGGTGTTTTACCATTTTCCTACCTGGGAGTACTTGTACTCAAGGGTAGGAAAAAATATCTATTTTCAGCCTTTATTTGAAAGAATCAGCTCTAAATTACTGAAATGGACCAACAAATGGCTTAATTTGGCAGGAATATCAGTTTTGATTAGGCATGTTTTGTTCTCTATCCCCCAACACACATGGTGTGTCATGTCACCAACTAAGCACACCATTCAAAAAATAGAAAAACTGCTCAGAAACTTTCTATGAGGGGATACAAAAATTGAAACTCATAAACACTGGAAGGCATGGCACTCATTATGCCGTCCAGTTACCCAAAATGGACTAAATTTCAGAAATGTCAACAATATCATTGAGAGTTTCTCGATGAAACTTTATTGGAAGCTGCAAATAGGAGACACTCTGTAGTCCAAACTGATTTGGTTTTTACCAAAATCAGCAAGGAAATCATATATGTGGGTTAGAGTTAAGAAAATTAATATCATGGCTGAGTTTAACACTATAGTCTTGGTAGGGAAAGGAGCTTCAAGCTTCTGGATTGCTAATTGGACAGACTTAGGTCCCTTAATTGATCATTAGGACCTTCATCAGGATCATCCACACACATACTTAACCATTGCACAATTCCATCAAAATCAGAATGAACTGTACAATGAATTAGCTGTCGATTTTAATCAAATTGTTAGAAATGCAATTCGAAAACCTTTTCAGCTATTTGACAAGGATGATCAGTTGGTATGGAAACCAGCACAAACAGGTTTGTTTTCTATCTCGTCTGCTTATGTTACAGTTCGTGGTACAAGGACAGATATTCCATCACTCAACATGGTATGGAATTCTCTTCTCCCTCCCAAAGTTTCAGTTTTTGTTTGGAGGCTGGTTAATAACCTTCTCCCCTTTGATGATATTTTGAAAAGGATGGGTTTCAATCTTCCATCTAAATGTCATTTCTGTTGTCATCAAGATAGCCTGAACCACTTCTTTAATGATTGTTATATTGCTAGAAATCTTTGGAAAGAGGTTTTTCAGATTATAGAAACTGGAGAAATGTGATTCACCCATGTTTATCATACCTTGTCCTGGTTTTGGTCCTGCAACTCTTTTTCAAAGGCTATGAATAACCTGACTCGTGTGTTACCTAACATTCTAGTTTGGATACTTTGGAAATCTAGAAACAGTTTCATCTTTGACGGAAAGAAACCTCATATTCCAACAATGAAACTAGAGCTGCATAAATTATGTGTATCCATATTCACAATTAACCCCCGGGTTATTAAGGAGGACTGTAAATATACTGTTAGCAGGGGTATATTCAAAAAATTCAAGCATCCTAAACTAAAGGTGTTCAAAGCCTATAAATGGAAACCTCTCGATGTAGGCTTCAAGATTAATACAGATGCTTCATTCTCAGCTATATCCCCGTAAACTGGAGGGTACATTGTTAGAAATCATCTAGCGGAAACATGTTGCATGGGTAGTAGCATCTTAAGTGATGTTATTAACCCCCTTCATGCGGAACTTAAAGCATGTCTTATTGGAATACAAATTCGTATTCAACACAACTTCCTTCCTCTAACTGTAGAACTTGATTGTTTGGAGGCTATAAAGATGATTCAAGGCAAAGGACCGGATTTATGGAGGATGACAAATGAACTGTGGCATATCCAAGATCTTCAAAGAACAATTCCTATTTCCTTCTGCCATATATTCAGAGAACAAAATCAAGCAGCCCATCATATAACTCGTATACAACCACCGCTATCAGGAGATGGGGATATGCAGCAGCCATCACAGATCACATTATCTCAACTCGCTCAACACGCACGAATGGCAATCCAGGGTGATTCACTAAACCTACCAACTATACGTATCCATACTTCGGAGGTGACACAAACTTGATTATCATAAAGATGCGGATACTCCACAATGCGCAAAGGCCTTTTTATATTTGAAAATAGGTGGAAATTGGTTGTCCGGGCACTTTAGTTTAACGCCGAGGGGGCGGAGGACTACAAGTGGAAACACAACCATAGACTCTCTCACCCATCTTTTGGTCTAGAAATAGCGGAGTTCAGCACCTCTCATTGTCACTAACCTTGTACTTATGTAATCGTACACTTGATCTCTCATTTTTAAACGGTTAGGGGAGCCGATTCAGTCTCCCACTCATCATTATGAGTGTTTTAGTTTAAAAAATATTATAAACAATACACATTTAGAGTAAAAAGTATAAATTTGTATGTTTTACGTTAAATATGCAGTGTTTCTAATCAAAACTCAAATGTTTCACTTGCAGTTACTACAAAGTATAAACTACTAACTTCATTTATTCTAATTAAACTTCACTAACTCCATTTATTTTAATTAAACTTTTTATTTCCATATACCTATAGAAAGATGATCTTTCCTATAACCTTGTCTATTTTATTAAAATATAAATTTATATAAATTACATATTTATAGTACACCATTATGTTATTTAATCAGAAAAATAATTCATAATTAAATATTTTTATCACTAAAATGTAAATTACAACGTATAATTAATCATATAAATTTTAAAAGTAAATAATTAATAAACACAAACAAAAAACATTTCAAGAAAAAATAGTATAATATTTAACTAAATATAATTAACTAAAGTATGTCATTGTTGCAAATTGGAGAAACACAAGAGGAAATCTCTGTTATACTGTTAGACTAATCATGAAAAAAATCATTTTAATAACTTTCAGGGTCAAATTATAATTATTCGTGCATTCAAAGTTTTTCAAAATTTTAGGAATCTCGTTGCAATAAATAAAAACAAACACTAAATCACCCTATTAGTTACATTATTTAAAAATAACATGTCGAATGGTTAGTCGGTCTAAAACAAGAAGCTTAAATAAAAAGTGAATATTTAATTTATATACTTCTTGTATTCTCATAAATATGTTTTATTATCAAAAATACAATACTTATTAAAGTTTTCTATGTTACAAAAGATTTATTATACCTTTTGAATTTATAAAGTATATTTATTACAGTTATCTATTTAAATATGATTTTTTGTTAGTATTTTCAATGAAAGGAATTAAATATAAATCTCGAGTAATTTATTATCGAATTTAAATACTAATAAATAAAATTAATTAAGACACTAATAAATTACCATCTACATTGCTATGACGGGTATTTATGGTTAATTTCATATATGCTAAGTAGTAGTTTTCTTATATAAAAGGTAATAGCAATGTAGATGGTAATTTCTAGAGATCAGCCTAATCCATAAATTTCATACATGCTAAGATTTAAGGAGTGAATTCCCAAATCAAAATTAATTAATCCAATATAAAGTCACTTTCCTAATTTATCCCACCTTTTTTCCAAACCAATCTCAAATTCTCAATTAATCCAAAATCAAGTCACTTTTTCTAGTTTATCCATTTTCTTTCTTTACATAACTGATGATCCATTAATTAATCTTCAACAACACAACATGGTTCAAATCATCTACCTTCTATACATTAATCCCACTCTAGTAGCATCTTTTATGAAATCTTATCATTAACTCATTTTGATTAGAGCAAGTGCTATCTATAGGTTATTTTCAAAGAAATTGAAATTTAAAACGCATACTCCCTCCATTAAGTTATTATTGACACGCTAATGATTTTAAAATATTTATAGTATTTTGGCACATTTTAGAAATATCATAGTTTAAGGTAATTTTCACCATTGTGAATTAGACTTGTTTAGTGATAATCCACACTTTCTATAACAGATAGGTCAAGGGTTCAAACCACACCAATGTCAAAAATTGTAAATATTAGAGCAATTTATTGATATGGATTACACGGTTTTATGGAACCGTGTCGTTGGTCCCCACTATGGTTTCTCAACCTGCAGGTGGTTAATGAATGTGAGATTGTGGTGGTTCCGGTGAGATTGTGGTTGTAATTTTAATATTTGACAAATCAATACAGTCAAACTTTAACTATGTATTTGAATAAATATATAAACAATAATATTATCATATGTGATTATTGGGATTTGGTGTAATAAGTAGTTTCTAAATATTAATTTTTTTGTTGTTATTTTATGTAGTTAAACATATTAACGGTCAAACATGTTTCTTGAATACCGTGAAAAAATAATATATTCTATGTAGGTTAAGTTGGGACGAAGGGAGTATATTATATTCATGTCGTGAGTACTGTTAATTATTAGTTGAGAATCATGAGTCCGTCTCTTGAAAGACGGTCTTCCCATAAGCTATGAAAATATCAGGGACTTAAGTGCAACTATACCACAAAAAGATGAAAAATTTGTGGGTTAAAACAATTAAAATTTGGGTTTTAAGCTATTTGGATAAACTCGCATGCCTATTTGAGTTTTACTCTTAATATGTAATATTTCTAACCAAAAATCAAATATTTCACTTGCAGTTAATGTGAAGTATGAACACCTAATTTCATATTATTCTAGTTAAATTTCATCTTTCTTTATGTCTATGGAAAATGATTTTTGATAATTATAAGTTTAAAATAGGGATATTATTAAAATTTAAAATTGATCCCTCAAACTAAAACAAAATAATAATAAAAAGATTAACCAAATACACACACCCCCTCCTCCCTGGATTGGTACCTTGATTCCTTACTGCATCCAATTATGGGCAAGACAATGTTGCGCCTTATTATGATAATAACCTGTTACTGTTGGAAATGATCATTTATTACCTATTACTCATACTAGTTCTTGTTGATTTAATAAATCATTATATTTATATGATATTTTGGTGGTTTCGACTATCGAGAAAACTATTCTTTTTTCAATTACTAAGGTGACAATGAATTAAATGGTATTGTATGTTTTGATGATAAATCTTTTGTGATTCTGAATCGAAAGGGAGGTTGTGGGCCAAGTACGATGTGAGCATATGGTGTGTTTGACATCTCTTGATGTTCGGTAAATAGTTTTAAAATGTTTATTTTAGAAGGAGAAGTTGTATTTGGAGCATAAATAGAAGTTGATCTCCGCAAACTTTTAAAATAATCAGTTTTGCTTATAAGTACAGCTCCACCAAACCCACCATATATGTTCTTTACAACTGGTGGTGCTACTCTTGTTACTTGCATTCAGTTGCGCAAGAATCAGGCTTCTTTTGAACTCTGACATGCTAGATTGGGTCATAAATCTCATTTAGTAATTTCCATGTTAAATAAACAAGATTTACTTTTCATTACTTCTTTGTTACCCAAACCTTCGTTACATGATTTCATATGAAAAGATTAAAATTAAACAGATTTCTTTTGTGGACAACCCAAAAAGAGCATAATCTATATTATCCCCGATTCACTTTTATTTATGGGGACCAACACCCATTGTTGTTGAGTTTGACTTCTCTTAGTATGCGTGTTTACTGATGATTTTTATTGCTTCACTTTACGACGTAAATTGGATTTCAAAGGCTTGTGGAAAATTAATTCTCTTACTCTATTAAAGTTTTTCAAAGGGCGGCATCGAGTTCACCAACACTCAGCTACACTATCATTTTTATGATCATGACATTCACCTCCAAATATTTTTCATCACATCAGAACAAAATAGTCAGTCTGAAAGGAAACACCATCACATTATTGAAATGGCACAACCCATATTTTTCACTCTCACATTCCTCTGTTATATAGGAATGATGCTTTCTCTACAGCGGTCTACACCATTAACTGTCTTTCCACTCCGATACTTGTGGGCACTCTCACTTCTCTCTTGTCTATGGACATCATTAAAACAACTCCAACTTTCATGCGTTCGAGTGTCGGGCTTACCCTTTTATTCGACACTTCTCGGAACATAAATTACCCATCCCCCCAAAACTCTCCTTGTGTCTTCTTGGACTATAGTTCGCAGTTTAAGGATTTTCGATTACTAGATTCTTCTACTCGAGAGGTTTATATCACCTAACATGTTTGGTTTGATTAACATTTATTTCCTTATGCTGGCAGAGCCTTCATCTCTTCCTCTTCGTTGGTGTCTCTATATTTTTGGATTCTGACACTCCCGTGAAGTTTTCTCCCACACCCCTATGATAATAGCACCTGCTGTCAACTGCGTTCTTAGCCAAATTTGTCCCCTCCTTCTCTCGTCCCTATCCCCACTACTTTTCATGTTACACAATCTAAAGAGTCATCTACACTGCCCTCGCCAACACCTTTGCCTTCGCCCTCGCACCCACATCCCACTCATCCTATGGAAACTCTCTCTCATACCAGTTATATCAAATGGTGCTCTTTTCCGGACTATGTTCTCATTGGTTCCCTTACTGCACTTATTGTTGAAACTGAACCCCGTGGATATCGATAAGATCTTAAAGACCCTAAGTGGGTTACGAATGTTTGCTCTTCGCCAACAACACACTTAGGATCTTGTACCATGACTCACTAGTGTTAATGTGGCTGGCTCAAATGGGTTTAGCACATAAAACCTCATTTAGATGGCTCCATCAATCGTTACAAAGCACGTCTTGTATCACGGGTTACTCGAAGTTACCAGGTTTTGACTTCATTCCCATTTTCAACCCAATGGTCAAGGCCTCTACTGTTTGTATCATCTTAGTTGTTGCAACCGTTTATTGATGGTCACTTTATCAATTCGCCAATAATGTCTTCCTCTACGGACTTCTTGATGAATCTGTTCTATGGAGCATCTTTTTGGGTATGAGGATTTTATTCATTTAAACTATGTCTGCCACCCCATGAAGGCTATTTATGGTCTAAAACAGGCTCCTAGAGCTTTGTTTTAGTGTTTTTAGCTCATGTGTGGGCGAACTAGTTTTTTCTTGAAGTTCTGTTAATACATCATTTCTTTACTTAAGTTTGTGGATATCGATTCTTTATATACTCGTATATGTTGACAACACATCACCCTTATTGGCAATGACCCCACTATATTCAACAATTTATCTCTCGTACGAACAATGAGTTTTCCATTAAGGATCTCAGATATCATTACTACTTTATTTGTTTTATTGAGATTTTATTAGTTTAAAGAGATATAATTTGCATTTTACGTGTATTTTGTGCATGAATTCATTGTACGAGACAATCGAGGCTGGGAATAATGTATTGAACTCTTTTTCCTTAACCAAGATTTTTCCCATGAGATTTTTTTCTCGGTAAGGTTTTTAATGAGCCAATATGCTCAGATGGAAATATACTCTTTAATGAGTCATTATTATTCCATAAATGAAAAAAGGGGACAAGAAGCAATAAATAAGTGATCAGGTGATCGAAGATTAAACAAAAGATTGGTGAGCAAATATAACTCAAACACATTGATCATGTTTAAATATCAATTAAATCTCTTACCATGTGATGATAAAAAAATATCCTTGCAATTATGAACTCCGTTTAGAGTAAAACGTTCGATTTGAGATGAAAGATGAAATGACAATCTTTAAATTTAATGATCAAAGTCGTGTAAACTTTTGTTTTGTGACCGAATACGGAATTTGAAAATAGTTTGATAAACAAAAGCACATTTTACTATGATTTTTTATCTTTTTTATTTTATATGTACTAACTGCTTGTTTGATAAACAAAAGTACAATTGTTTATCAATATTTAAAAAAAATAGATGTGGGGTATATATAGACTCCCCGTGCCTTTGCAAACCAAATAGAAGATGTTTGGGAAAAACACTTATATGAATTAAACCGAGATTACTCTCATTATCCCTAACGCAACTTACATTTCCTTCAAAAGGAAATAAATGCATACAAAACCACTGTAGGTAGCAAAGCATGAATAAATGCATACAAAATCACTGATAGATAGAGCAGGAAGAAATGCATCTAATGTTGTATATCAATATATTTTTACCAACCTATTTACTATAATTGCTAGTAATATTTATATTTTGTTAATGTTGTAGCACAAATTAATTATCAAATAAAAGTTCACAAACAATCATTCTAGCTTCTAATAACTTGTAGTGATAGTTTATTAAAATCATTATTTGCAACCATATATCCACTTTTCCTTCTATTTACTAGTTATCGAAAACAATTCACTTGAATTGGTTCTTGCTTCAATGATTAATCCACCCTATCTACAATAAAGAGATCTCAAGATTCAAGTTACACCTCTAACAAGAATTATCAGTTTTATGGCAATTTTTTACTAGGAATTATCCAGGGTTGTGGGACCATGTTGGTGATTTTCGTTGCAGTTTTTCACCTTGCTAGTGGTTCTGGTTTCAATGGTGGCAGTTCGATGGTGGTGCAACTGTTGGGTGTTCTTAGGAGGATGTCCCCAACTATTCAAATGGATGAAGTTTCAACCTTTATTGGGTTTTAAAAGATTCAAGTGGTGGTGTGTGCTAGTTTAGTTCTAGTTGTAGAGCATGATGTTTATATGTAATTTGGTTATTTGTATGTAATCTTTAAAAAATAATAATTAAAAGATAGTTATTATAAGTAGTAAGGTTCATACCGCGCCTTGCACTTTTGGTAACATTTGATTTTGAATCTATCTATTTTGAATTAGTTTTTAATGGTACGATATTATTAAATTATTATTTTAGAGTTAACTAATGGTCATTGTAGTAATAATATAATATAATCTAGTCCGTATACATGGAAGTGTTTTGGTCATAAATGCAAATTAAATTGAATATGAATTGATACTAATTTGTATGTTTAGACCATCTCCCATGCAGGCATTGCAATTGGAAAAGTTAATAGCCACATAGAATTGATAGGTTTAAAATTTAAAATTAATCTCCAATTCAGTAGTCAATTAAGAGCATCTCCGATGCACAAACAATCTCCCTTATTTATAGGAGACACATGGTAATCTTTTATTGGCTCTTTCATTCACCTTCCATCTGATGTCATATTAAAAAAATTGACTACCGGTCTCTTTTAGATTCTTCTCCAATCCAACATTCAGATGATAATTATTCTTCTGACGTGTACCTTCTTAAAAATCACCAAACCTCTTTCCCGGTAAATTCTTTCCCGCAAAAATTTCTACAGCAGGTTATCCTGAACCGGAATTACATCGATCTAATTATTATCGCATATTCAAGTTATCAATTTCTCACAGTAAATAATGTTTTCATGATTTCAATTTCAGATTAATACATGTTCTGTAGATTTGATATTTAAGTTCGGAGCATTAATTCGTGTGAAGATTTTGGTTTAATATGTTAAGTTTCTTCTCTGATCGTTCGTGATTCATATGTGATTTCGGTGATGGAAAATATAATATTGGTGATGTAGTTATTCTCTTATCGTCCGTTTTAAAAGAGGATGTGATTGGATGCATGGAAAATTAATCAATGGAATGATATGAAGCTGTATATAGTGATTTGGTTAAAGCTATATATAATATTGCCCTCAAACAACCAAATTATTTTGATTAAAGTTGTACTGTTGCATTGATAATCACTGTTTGATACTTCATAATGTTCTCTCTTATACTACATCATTTGGTAGTAAAAGTTGTGTACATAATCTCTTATGACAATAATTTGTCTACAGGTATTGAAATGTCTTCGAATTTTGAATCAGAATCAGAGTCAGATAGTTCGAGCAATGAATCAATGTCTATTTCAAAAAGGTTGTTTGACGAGCAATGAGAATATAATGATATAGTTTCCTCAAAAAAAGTTGGATGAAATTTGTATCTATTATGGTTCCTACCTTAGTTTCGATGATGTCCGCGGATAGAAAATGACCACATGGAGCTCTGTTCACGGACGACGGTATATAAAGCGTGCAAGACATGAGTATCACGAGTTAATCATGAATGATTATTTTAAGGGAGAGGATTCAAAATACACACCTAAACAATTTCATCGTCATTTTCGAATGGATGTAGAATTATTTAATCGTATTTTACATGCAATTGAGAATCATGATCAATATTTTACCAAGAAAGTTGATGCAATTGGCAGGTGTGGGATAAGTCATTTACAAAAAATGGTGGCAGCTTTGCGGATGCTTGCGTATGGTTGTGTTGCAGATCAACTTGATGAATATGTTCAAATTGGTGAAAGTACTGCAATTGAAAGCCTAAACACTTCTGTGATGCTATAATAAATCATTTTGAAGAAAATTATTTGAGGAGACTGAATTAGACGGATGTTGAAAGGCTACTTAAAGAAGGAGAGGAGCGTGGTTTTCCTGGAATGCTTGGAAGTCTTGATTGGAAACATTGCCCCACGGCTTGACATGGTACTCATACAAGTGGATTTAAGAAAAACTCCAAATCTAATCCTTGAAGCTGTGGCATAAAAAAACATGTGGATTTGGCATGATTTCTTTTGTATGGCAGGTACAAATAATGATATTAATGTTCTCAATAGGTCCCTTTTGTTTGATGATCTTGTCAATGGTATTGCACCGTCATATCGTTTTGAGGTTAATGGTCATCAGTACAATATGTGATATTACCTCTCTGATGGGATTTATTCACCATATGCAACTCTAATCCAATCAATAGCATCGCCTTGTTCTGAAAAAGAAAAGGTGTTTGCAAAATGTCAAGAGGCTGTGAGAAAAGATGTAGAACGAGCATTTGGAGTGTTACAGAGTAGATGGCACATTGTGAAAGGCCAACACGCATGTGGAATGTCAAGGATCTTGGAAGGATTATGAAAACGTGTATCATATTGCATAATATGGTAATTGAAAGTGAGAATCGTAAAGGAATCAATCCAGCAGATTGGGTTCCTCATCTAGATGAAAATATCGATGATGTGAATTTAGAGCATGACTACTCCATTATTGTCTCTAAAATTATCAAGCGACTTAAGGAAGTACAAGCAGAAACATTCATAGAGGCTTGAAGAATGATCTTATCAACCATTTGTGGGATAGACATGGCGCTGCATAAGATTAATTGGTTTTGAGAGAGCCACAGTAGTTGCTTTTCATTTTATTCAAGGTTATTTTGTTTTATTTAGTTGTCTGGTAAATTTTCTACTTGGTTCTTTAGGTCTGCAGACACACATTTAAACACGTTTTAGATGATTAATTTATTGGCATCTTTACATAAAGGCTTAGGCCATTGCATTCTTCTATATCCATTAAGCAACCATTGTTTTCCAAGAATGCAGAATTTGCAGGTGGTTATGTAAATGTTGTCATCTCCAATAAGTAGCCATTAGTTTGGTCATCAACTGATTAAATTCCCACATGCAGTACGTAGCACATGCATGAATAGCAACAAAGCAATAGCCACACCATAAAATCACCCAACAACATCATAGTAAAAGCACCATTAATCTCATAAAATTGGCATAGCATCACCACAACACACATTTCATCATCATATCAACCCCATGTCTTTTTTTTTTTTGAAACCACCGTAAGGTGTGGGGTGTTTATTGGGTTCCCCTGACCCTAAAAGAGGCGTAAAAGCCT
>JAULKK010240298.1:5044-15397 GCA_032355705.1 Rubia peregrina
CCATTAATTTTATAAAAGATTTTATTTTCATGAGTTATTGGAGGTTGTATTGTAATTCAATCTCTATAATCCATTTTATCAAAGGCTATATTTTCATAAGGAGAAAGTTTCAGGAAAGTTGGTATATCCACAAATTTATGAAAATAATATATGTACTCTATAAAAAAATCGTAGAAAAAATACATATCAATTCTAAATAATATATTTATAAACTATGAATAGTATATTCATAATTAGTTATTATTATTTAATAAATTTTAGTAAAATTATCCTTTTTATTTAATAAGTAAATAGTAAAAGTATTCTTATTTTAAAATAGAATAAAATCATTTTTATTTTTATTTACTAATTGAATATTTTGTAATTAACTAATATATTTTTGTAACTGAATATTATTATTAATATAAAATTGAAATGTTTGTAATCAGTACTTCGAGAACCGGATCGAACCAATACAAAGTATACTTATAATCCATAACTATACCATAATCAGATGGTATTATTAAAATAAATTGTATTTAAAATAAACAAATCCCTCAAAAAACTTAATCCCTCAACAAATCCCTCCAAAGTAGAATTAAACATATTAAATAATGAATACTCTACAATTCATTTTATAAAAGATTGCATTTTCATGAGTTACTAAAGGTTGTATTGTAATTCAATCTCTATAACCCAAAAGGCTATATTTTCATAAGGAGAAAGTTTTAGGAAGTTAGTATTTCCACAAACTTATGAATAGACGCTTTATTTTAAACGTAAAAAAATATATATTTTAATTTAAATATTATACTTTATAATTTAGAGTATGTAATAAGGTGTGTTTTAATGTGAAATTATAAGAAATATTATATAAAAATTAAAATATGTAACTTCAAAAAACTTTATTTAAATTTAAAATTTCAGTATTTAATTTAACAAATACAATGTATGATTAAAAAATTGCAGTGAACTGTCCATAATTTAAGGATTGGTCACCTATCATAGGACTTCATAAGTTACTGAATGTTTGAAAAAAATAAATAAAAATTTGTATAATTTATTTTATAAAAAGTAGAATTTTTATAATTGTTTTACCTTTTTCTATACCGTAATTTTGAATTAAATAATATACATTTTAATATAAATATTATATCTTTTATATAATTTTTTTATATTTTCAAAATCCTAATCACTAAATAATAATATATAATTAGTAAAAAAAAATATAGGCCAATAAAAAATATTAGATTGGGTAGCGATCGCGAGCATAGACTCCAAAAGCAACGACCCAAAGCAACAAATAAGGGCGTTGGCTTCTCACTTGAAAAGCACCTTCCGAAGTGCAATGGAGCTCGAACCGAGATTGTATAGTATTTGAGATCGAACTTGAGTTCAACTGATATTGTTCGTTAAATATGTTGAACTTATCGAGCAACACAATAATATATATATATATTTTTAAATATGATATATTATAATATATAACATGTATTTAACCATGACTCGAGTTCAAACTCAAACACGAGTCCGAGCCAAATTAATTTTACTTGAGATCGAGTTCGATTCAATATTTTACGGAATCATTCGAACTCGAGTCGAGCTCGAGCTCAATAAATTTCAAACTGCTCGACCTGTTTAACTTTTATGTGCCCTTTTGATTTATAGCTTGCAGCTCCCTCTTTCTTCTTCAACTTTTTCAATGTTGGATTCTTATAAGGGTGATTTCTTATAACAATAGTCTGTTTTTCTTTTCTTCCATCCATTAATGCTGCAATTAATGCTCCATTAATGACAAACTGGCTGAATTGCAATTTCACCCCAGCTTAGGACCCTTCGTCCCAAAAATCCATGACTTCCAAAAGGCTAATTAGGACATCTCCAATTAATGCTAGGGTTAAACTGAGTTAAACCGAACACAATTAGAATGAAATGGACTCAAGCAGCGGAGGGAATTGGAGTGACCTAAGCTTATTTCTTGTAAGCTGAGTTAATATTGTTGAACTGAACTTAGTTCAGAATTCGTGGTAGATTTTAAATGATTGCGACTGATTATTAAACCATTACACCCTCAAATAAATATAATTAATCACAGTTAACTCTATGATGACAACAGATAACTCTATAATTACCAAACAGGGGCATGTGGTCACGTGGAATAATTAAGGTTAGGGTACGTACAAACCTACCACCACAAAGATCAACTTGCGCTTGCGAGAGTATCATTAACATTACATACCAGTGTGCCATACAAAGCAGAAGGTAACATCCACAACAACCGACATGGTTTCTCCAAAAATGAGAACCAACGGTTCACATTACATATCAGGCATGTGGAGCTATTAATATTCTAGCTAATTCGCCATCTTTTACTTTCTAATATCATACAAGTTTGGGTTCAAATTTTTGGAGGAGTACAAAGTGAAGGTGGACTTTGGAGACAATTATAATATAGATCCAAATGAATGTTATGATTTATATGATCCAAATTATAAAGTTGTCTGAATGTGAACTTAAATATAGTATATTATAGCAGTATATGCTTCCTTTTCTCCATTTTCTTTTGTATTCTCATCTAATGTGACAAATGCATTTCAAGTAAACATGAAATTTAAACGATTTTATTGAAATTAGTTAGTTTTTCATTTCATTTTATATTTTTTTATATCTAAAAAAATAGATACAGTACATGTTATGTTTATAATTTTTATTGCTTCAAATGTAAATGAATTTTTATATCTTTGTTCATTTATAGATATTTTATTAATGAAATCAAAATTATATTCGTGTTTATTTATTAATAAATAAATGATTTGTAACCATTTTTTATCGAATTCTAATTTTTTTTATACATTCTCATTCTAGCATTTATATTTGTTCTATTTCAATATAAGTTACACATTTTTTTAATCAATTTACTCATTTCATGCTGAAATAAAGGAAGCATATATTTAAAAAATATTTTAATAAACTAAAAAAAATAATAAAAAAATAATATAATTTGTATTTTAAAGAGGGGTCCAAAAATTTTGTTTGCCCGAAATTTCATAAAATCATAGCGTAATTTAATTTATCGGTACCATCGTTCTAATTAGGATAATTAATTCATGTGTACCTTATCTCTCTAATTGCTTTCTTAGGCTGATGCCCACAATATATGAATTAAATTAATTAATTACGGGATCCAATTATGCACAACGCGGACCGACGGAATATTAAATCGCCGCTTTTGTTTTCTGAAAATATTAAATAGCCGCTTATTCATTATTAACAAATTAAACGCTATTCATAGACCACCTTTGAAAGGTATTGGTCCTCTCTCAAGAATCCTATTTTTTTATTAAAAAAATTAATCTTCTTTTTTCCATTTATTCATTATAGGAGAGAGTCCTTCTCTTAAAACATGATCTTTCCGTAAGCTATGGGGAAAAAATCAAGATTTAGATTGCAAATTAAAATAAATTTTTTGGATTGAATTAATCGGGTCATAAACTTATAACTATTTAAAATTTTAATATTGCTACTAAAACCGTTTACTTTTTCATAATTCTAATTCAACTCCGTCTTTCCATATGCTTATGGAAAGACGGTCATGGAAGTAATTTTTTAATTGATTTTGTAAACATTTACATTATTGACTAAATGTGAATTTATCTTCACACACACATATATATAACATTGTTCTTCAACTCAATAGATTATATTGTTGTGTTCATAATGATCACTCAATTTAGTTGTACACATCGACAGGGCCGGTCCTAACATTTTAGGTGCGTAAAGCAAATTAGAAATATAGGCAACATTTATGATATTTAGTGATACTTGCTATATATATATATGGTAATTTATTTTTTTAAATATGAGGCATCTGCACATTGATGTGTTTACCCGATCTAATTGTAACTATAGCGTGTTCATGGTTTGGTTTGTGTTTTGGTATTTGGATTTATAATTATTTGGATTAAGGGTGGAAAATGGGCGGATGAGTCAAATACAGGTTGGGTAATATGGGTTGTTGAAAGCTATGGGGTATGATCCATTCAAGTTTCATGATAGGTCAAATATGATTAGCAAATTATTGTAGACTTTCCGGGAAATGATAGTTAGATGTTTCCAAATCAATTGGCTTTGGCTTGGATGTTTTTTAATGTACTTGAACAATCAAAGCATTCAACGCTTCATTTCTAAGTTTCTTCCTGGCTAATATCATTCGGACCAACCATGTTACTCAAAGGATCTCTGACATAACCCCTGAAGTTTTGATCTAACTGTGGCATAGCTTCATATGGAGGGTTCGGGTCACAAACGGCGGGTTGAAACCCGCTCAGCCCACGGATAAAAAATTATTCAATTCACAGGTCGAAAATGGGTAAACCCATGGGTTTCAACCCATATGGGTAAAATCCGGAGTTTTCAATCCATATATTTGACACATATGAGTTTATTTACCAACACATAAGGGTGATCCCGCGAGTTTCAACCTATATATTGACTCATATGTGGGTTTATGTAGAAACTTATGTGGGTAAAGTTGCGTATTTCAACCCATATGGGTAAATTATAGTTAATTATTTTTGTCAATTATATTTAATAATAGAACTTTGAATTATTAAATTTCAAATCATTCAATTAATATATAATTGAGAATTTAAAAAGATTCATGAATTTTATTAAGTTGGAATACGGTTAAAGTATAACAGAAAGAAAGAAAGAATAAATTTTGGTTAAATGTACAAAAGTGTTAAAGCAAAAATCTTTTTTTTTATTGAAACAAAGTAAAGTCATTTCGGGGTTCAGGAAATCGCCCAGAATTGTTTGACAAGAAACTCGGTAGGGACGTCTATACTTTGGTTACAAATAGACTCATTTTTGCAAAATTCACGAGTGAGTGAGCTACGAAATTTCTATGTCGATGTATCAAGAAGGATCCTCGAATCCGAATTATGCGAATCAGCTCTTAGATGGAGCTACTAAATTGAACGAAACTTTGTGTAGTGTCCTCATCTCCTCGAACCATATTAATTAAATTCAAGGCATCGCCTCTCACCGCACCATCCATTAAGTGAAAATCTTGTGCAAGAATTAATGCTGGTTCCAAGGCAAGAGCTTCGGCATAGATTGGGTTCGATCGTAACTCCTTGAAATCTTCTAGTTAATGCGCAAAGAATTCCTCCATTTTGATCGTATATCGCCACTCCAATGCTCACCGAGTTTTCCACTAAGCCAACATCGAAGAAGATGTGATGTGTACCTTCCGGTGATCTGAGTGAATGTTCCGAGCAGGGACGATGAAACTCATTTGTTTACATCCCTGAATTGCATCAAATTGGAGATTACTGTTGCACGGATCACCGTTGGATACGTATGAACTTGCTTGAATGTTTGACGATTTCTTTGAAACCAAGTACCATCACAAAGCATTACAAATTCTTCCTGTATGTCAATATCAGTATCTTCAATGTATTTCGAAACCACATATCCCCTTTGCATTCATGCTCGTGAAGCACCTCAGTGATAGAAAGTAAAACTCATTAATGATTGTGGCTGTGTGTATTGATATATAGTGAGTACAAAGGGTATACAAGACCTAAAGAAACATGGAACATGATATATACAAAACCAATCAGAAAAGAGTATTCATTTCGCATCCTAATTCTAAATCAATTCTATCTCTATTACCCCTCTCAAGCGAAGCGTAGGACTGGTCGCAAGACAAATCTTGGAATGGAAGAACTCAAATTGAGGACGAGGTAACCTCTTTGTAAAGATGTCAGCAAGCTGCAAGTCCGTAGAAATATGAGCAACTTTGAGCTTGCCAGAAGACACTATCTCACGCACAAAATTATAGTCAATATCAATGTGCTTGACTCTCTTATGCGAAACTGGATTCTGAGTAAGAAAGAGAGCACTATTACTATCACACAGCAAAACAGGAAGTACATGAATCGATACACATAAATCCCAAAGTAAATTCATCAACCAATCTAGTTCTGCAACAGTATTATCCAAAGCCTGATATTCTGATTCCAAACTAGAACGACATATTGCAGGTTGCTTCTTAGCACTCCATGAAACTAGGTTACCACTTAGAAAATAGCATAAACATATGTAGACCTACGAGTCTCAACACAACGAGCCCAATTAGAATCATAATAACCCAAAATTGGTAAAGCAGATGAATTTGTACGAAACTGAATACCTTAGTGGAGAGTACCATGTACATAGCGCATAATTTGAGTAACAACATGTTAGTGGTCATCAGTAGGAGCTGCATATAGTGATTGAGCGACATAAGACAAGTCGGACGTGTAATCGACAAATACCATAGTGCACCAACCAAAGAACGATAAAGTGTGAGATTTCTGAATGGCTTACCGGAAGTGCTGAAAAGCTGCCAAAATGCAACAAATGTTATAGCAAAAGGCGCCGAATCATACATTTCAGCGCACAATAAAATGTCCTTGGCATATCTGGCCTTACCAAGGAATAAGTCATCAGAAGTAGGAACAACCTCCAAACCTAATATACTGCAAAGTGCCAAGATTGGTAATCTTGAATCCCTACTTAACCCGATTAATAAACTTCCGAATGAGATGACCATCATTCCCAGTAAGAATAATGTCATCAACATAAACCAACAAATAAAGTAAAGTGGCACCCTATGAAAACACAAATAATGAGGTATCGACAGAACTGTATACAAAACCCAGGCCAACCAAAAAGGAACTGAAGTGCAGAAATCAAACACAAGGAGCTTGCTTCAAACCATGATTGGCCTCGCGTAAACAACATGCATAATTAGGACGCATTGGGTCTTTGTATCCAGCGAGCTGCTCCATTTAAATCGGGAAATCAAGAACACCTTTTAAAAATGCATTCTTGACATCAAGCTGTCGTAAAGGCTAATTTCGAGTGACAACAAGATATAAAATAGTACGAACAGTAGATGCTTTCACCCCGGACTAAATGTATGATCATAATCAAAACCAGGTAATTGAGAAAAAATCTTGAGCAACTAACCTGGCTTTATGCCGATCACGAGAGACATCAACCTTGTATTTTAAATGATACACCCATTATGATCCAACAACATTAGCATGCGGAGGATGCAAAACCAATTTCCACATCTGTGTAGTGCAAAAAGCATCCATCTCTGAGTCCATAGAAGCAACCCATTCAGGATCATTGACACTCGAGCGATAAGTAGGAGGCTCAATCTTAGAAAATAAAACAATCAATAAGCCAAAATTATTATAGTCTGAAAAATCCTTGTACCAGAGTGAACCAGTGCGCGAACGAGTAGCCATCGAATATCAAGAAGAGGGACCTGCAGCCAGAGATAGATCTTGAGGTGGGCACGGAACCCGACACGGGTGATGGCATCCGTGCAGAAGACGTCGATGGCAGTGCTGGTGAAATAGGCTTTACCGGATCAGTCGATAAAGTTGTCGGCATCCGGTCTAGTGGTGCGTGATGCAACCGTACGGCTGGGGTGGCCGGTGCTTGATTCAGAGGTGATGTCATCTGAGCTGACGGCGATGGCTGTTGTCGATCATGCTGGTGGTCACCCATGTGGCAGACAAGTATAATTTTCTAAAGAACTCTGAGCTTCTAGTAAAGTCTGAAATTTTAAATTTTCCAAAAGAATGGGTGACTGTGATGAAGAAGGTGGCTCAAACACCTCCGATGGGACTGACGAAGACTCCAAAAAAGCAGAAACATCCAATGATGATAAATCAGTAACAGTACCAGTACGGGTAGCTGGAAAAAAATAACTCATCAAACTGAGCATGACGAGTGATGTACTCGTTCTTCATGATATGATCAAGACATCGATAACCTTTGTATTGAGAAATGTAACCCAAAAATATACAAGACATACTCCAAGGTGATAATTTATCCACAGCATATGGCCTCAAATACGAAAAACTCGATAATCAAATGATGAAAATTGGAGTAGTCAGGCGTAGTACCAAAAATAACAGAGAGTGGAGACTGACCAGATAAAATCGGAGTAGGTTGTCTGTTGATGATGTATACTGTTGTTGAAAATGAATCCTACTAAAATGATTGATGAAGGCCAAAATGAAAGAGCATCGACAAACCCCTCTTAGTAATATGACGATGTTTCCTCTCTGCTCGACCATTTTGCTCAGGGGTATAAGGACAAGAAAGTTGATGATGAATGCCCTTTGACGCAAAATGAGTACGCATGCAATGATTCAAAAACTCAGTTTCACCATCACTTTGAAATACTTTAATGGTGGTAGAAAACTGATCCTCAATAAAAATAAGTAAACCGAGAAAAATCATCAACGAAAATGACATAATATGAGTAGCCAGCTCGAGAGATAACATGTGAGGGTCCCCAAAGATCATAATGAACTAAATAAAGTATACATGGTGCGCATTTTATATTGTCACTGAAAGAGAGTCGTTTGCCTTTAGCCATCTCACAAGTGGGGACATAAATGAGGCTTAGGCAGCAAACTAGTAACTGACAAACATCTAGACTTGCTCAAAGATGAAATGATGTTGTGAGGCACATGACCCAATCCACTATGCCAAACCTCAAAAGATGTTTTAGAAGCACTCGATGCAATAAAAGTTGAAAAAGTAGCACCACCATAATCCAATATATATAAGTCACGATCACGATGGCCTTTGCTAATAACATCTCTAGCAAACTTATTTGAAATAGTGAAAGAAGAATCATAAAAAAAATAACATTCGTATCCTGAGTCAACTTGCTAACAAACAACAAATTTTTAGTAATTTGCGGAACCACCAAAACATTAGAAAAGGATAATGAATCAGAGACTCGAGAATGATCAACATGAGTAATGTTAAGAGCAGGACCATTATCAACAATAACACGTCGGTTACCAAAATAAGGAGTCACGCGTTCAAGAGCAGACTGAGAAGAAATCATGTGATTATTAATGCCTGAATTAGCTATCCAGCAAATATGCGGAGGAGCATGTGGTGCAGAAGCAGTAGATGAGGGTCGAGAAACCAAATGAGAATAAATACAGACAGCCATAATTATTAGTATGTTTTACTTTCTATCATGGTATCAGTCAGGTCTCTCTAATTTTCTTCATTTTTATCTCTCTTTTCCCAAAATTATGTATATGTATATAGAAAGATTAGTACAAATGGCATACAAGACCAAAATAAACATGATACATGATATATAAAACCAATCAAAAGGGTATTTCTTTCTTATCAAAATCATATATCTCTATAACTCAGCCATACCCATTTCTCTATGTTACGTGTTAATCACGTTCACCAATTTATTCCCATTTTGAAAAATCTCAAACAGCTTGTACATACATAATTGAAAATGTTCATATTATTGAAGTATGAATTGACTTTCATGCAAAATTCTTACAATAAATTTCTTTAAAAGAATAAAAAGAAATTATGTTTATTGAGAAAGTTTCCTATTAGAAAGATTAATGATTAGACCAATCATAAAAATCCCATTACAATAAATTTTCGAGTCAAATTTTAAAAAATCAATTGTATATAAACATCGTTGATTAATAAAACAAACATCGAATCACCAAATTAATTGTATTAATTATAAAAATAATTAATCTCATCTAATGGTTAGTCGAATTAAAACAACACTTTGTGCATTCAAATAGTTTATGGTGGAAAAAGAATGAGAATAAACCAGCTGCCCGGGCCAAATTAACATAATAATATATTCGCTAATTGTACACTTTCTTAAATATGCAGTAAATCATAATTAATGTAATCAAAGATTTAGATTTGGTAGCGTACTACCTAATTGTGTCATGGTAGATTACCAAATGCACTTATTAGACCGGTATGATCCTACTTGTGGTAATCGTTAACTATGATTAACTATGCTAATTAATCGATCATTTCCAGATAACAAACTCAGAAGATATTATTAATTTCCTCATTGGGAGATTATAATATCTGTGGACTGTATTATTGCACAAAAGGAAACTACACAACGGCTACGTACTGTACGTACTATTGATTAACTCTCCATAATTTAGGGGAAGTTTTTATGAGTATTATAATTTTAAATGCATTTACCTAATAATTTAGGTACTATACTTCGCAGAAATAATTCGAGCTCAATTATTATTCCATGATGGGACTAAATAATGCTAGCTTGTAGCTATTAATTTCAAGTTATGAATCTCCACGCAAATTCTTTTTTCATTTTAAATTACTCATGAGGCAATAATACTACTCACTCAGTACCAATTCAAGCTGCAATTTAACTTCTTAACTTTGACCCACAAATTGTATAGGTGTATAAGTATAAATATTATTGAGTGATACCTTATTAGATTTGTTATGACATATATTTTCAGAATATCAACT
>JAULKK010240409.1:0-15397 GCA_032355705.1 Rubia peregrina
ATCTACTTTCTAGTAGTATAGCCGCAATTAGGGCATATAAATACTATCTTTGAGAGGCACGGCGACGGCCTCCCAAAGGGATTGGATTCGATAATTCCTATTTCTATGGGATTTGATTACAATCAAAATTAAAGATGTAATAGGAGTTTTTTTACGAAATATTTTATGTGTGCGACATGTTCAAATAGAAGAAAATTTGGTTGAGCTACTTACGGATTTAATTGAAGAAAATCCGCATCCATGTTTTCATATATTTCAGGAAGTACTCAAGAGCCTTTCGATTTATGTTCCAATGTGATCTTAAATTCATGATCAAGTTTAGAATCCTATATATTAATTCCTCATGAAGAGGAGATCCAGCATCGAAAAGTTTTGAAGGCAAGTCAGGGGAAGTCTAATCAAGGCGAATCGGTAGAAAATGAAGCTTGCAAAATTCATATTTGTATTTGCTGAAGATAAGAATCGTTATATGGTGTAATTTGTATTGTTTATTTCTTATTAGTGGATTTATTCTGAACTAGGCAAGACTCTGTCATTGTAGGTGATTTCACAGAACTGTGAAACCAAGTTTTATGTGTCTACTTCTAAGTTTTTACAGGCTTGGTTAAGCTGGAACAAAATATGGATTAAATTAGAAAAAATTTATATTCATAATTTCAATTGGTATTAGAGCTAATTCACTTGGTTTACCTTAGTTTAGACAAGGAAAGTGTGATCCAATTTTACGTATGGTGACTAAAGAAAGAGCTTCCGTGTCTTGGCTACCACTGCTGGAAGGAACTACTTACAACTACTGGAAGGCTCGCATGCGGGTGTTCATAAATTCATTGGATGAATTGACTTGACACTATGTTGAAATAGAATGGAAACCTCCAGTTTTTGGATGTCCTGAAGGAGGAGAATTTAGTTCTAAAGAGCCAGTAGTTAAGCCTAAACATTTGTAGATACCAGATGAACAAAAGGTTGGATTGGGAAACTCTAGAGCATTAAATTTCTTATTTAATACAGTAGATGAAAATCACTTCAAACTAATCTCTATATGTCATCATGCAAATAAAGCATGGGATATCCTACAAACGGTGCATGAGGGAACAAGTTGTTCAAGTGAATCAAAACTACAAATGCTGGCCACAAAATTTCAAGAGTTGAAAATGAAAATAGATGATACTATTACAGTGCTCAATGGAAAACTCGGAGACATTATCAATATGGCACATCACTTGAGAAAAAATTACAAAGAGTCTAAGTTGGTCAAGAAGATGTTGAGATCACTTCCCCAAAGATTTGCCATTAAAGTTGCTGCAATAGAAGAAGCAAGGGATGTGGCCAAAATGACTTTAAATGATTTGATGGGATCATTACAACCTATGAGATGACGTTGGAACATCTAACTAAGAAGGAAAAGAAGGAGTTGGTATTGAAAACATTGTCATCAAGAAACAATCATGAAGAGGATAACGATGATGTAAATGAAGAACTTGCTTTTATCAAATTTAATTCCTTAAGGATGCTAAAGAAAATGGTTTCATGGGAACAAATTATAATTTCAAGACCCTGGAAACAACCATGGGCCACTGATGGAGTAAACCACTCAACAATCCTCAATAAATGAAAATGGTGAATTAAGATAGCTAAGAAGGATACAATGCATAGAATGTGAAGGGTGTGGACATATCCAAGCTGTATGCGCCAACACTTGGAAAAAACAAGGAATATCAAACAATACCCCCATGAAGTGAAGATGATGAAGAGGAATTGATAAGAAATTATGTGGCTTTCAGAGCAAAACTTCATAGATCTTCTAACATTTTTACTGGATGTAGCGACACCATACATGAATAAATGGATTGGCGTTCCAATATGGTTCTGGTTGTTGAAGTTCGATTTTCCAACATAAAAAATATGCGTGAAGAATACTAATCAAACGATGACGAAACATAATTATAAGTGATGAAGATGTCTATGCTACATATGAAAACATGTATGAAGTGTGTCTGGAAGTTGTTGACACTAACATACTCCTAAAAATGGAGAAAAGCCTCTTAGTAAAAAAAAGGAGAGAGATTACATCTCTAGTGGAAAGACTCTTGAGGGAAATTGAGTTGTTGGAATTGAATATGAGTTTGGAAAAAAAGGAGATTAAATTTCCGAGATGGAATTTAATAGGATGAATAATGGTAAAGCAAATTGGAGATGTTGGTAATATGTTGGTCATATGTTGCTAAACCCGACTGGCACGAGACGACGCACATGAATTTGATCATACAAAGGCCCATTGCTTTGCTAGTGGGCTAATGGTGAGGCCCACATTTACATTAGCCAACGTGGCTTTTAAACATCAGTACAATGTTGGAGCCCACCTCATACATCACTTCAAACATTCAACTTTCCTTTGACTTTCAAAAGTCCCCCCGCCCTTCTTCTCAAAGGTATGATTTGTACATGTTATATTCATTTTGTTTTTGAAATTATCATTGAAATTTTTATGTACATGGTGTGCGAATGTGTTTTTTATTTTATTTTTTGAAGTATTCATGGATTATGTTCTAGGGTTTTTGAATTTGAGTTTTATGTCATCCCCTGTTAATGTGCCACATTTTTTTGGTTTAGGATCTCTATTTTTTGCTCATTTTCTGCTGTTGCTAGTCTATTCATTGTGCTTGAATGCGACATCGCTTTCCCGTCGATCCTCCTTGAGTTGGAGTGACCGCTGTGCGACATCGCGCATTCATGTTTCTGCTGTTTATATTGAATGTGATGCCGCACCCTTCTCGGTTAACCAATCGGTTTTACTGAAGGTTGAGCGGCGTCTCTTTGAATTTTAAAAAAATTTCATACATATTCTAATATTTAACATCTGTGACGGTACGAATTTTAGGAATCATGACTAACAATGTTGGGTTAAGCCGTTCCCCGATTGAGGTGCGCAATTTTTTGTTTCAATTTAAATTTCATTTTATTTTGTTACTTATATTGTAATTTAATTTATAATAATTTCTTTGACCAATACAGATCCTTAGTGATTTGGATGATGACCGCCTTCAAACTACATACAGTGATATCATTCTGCATTTTTCCCACACTCTGACCGAGACAAATTTTGGGTTAGTTCCAATTCCGGTAAGTCCTCCCTATTACACATGTGTTTTGGGTTAATTCCAATTCCGGTAAGGCCTTCCTATCATTCTGTATAGATTACTTTCTTATGTACTAATTTTTTTGTTTACAATTTAATATATTCATATCTTACCGAATTGTGGAGCTCCTGTCGCATACAAGTTACATGTTGGAGCTTTTATCGAGTACAAGTTGGCTGGTGGGATGAAATAGGTAGGCCTATATAAACCAGCGACATTGGTCAGGGGTCGACACCTTGTTGCCTTAACCAAAATTAGTGCGATGTGGGACAATGCGAGGTGGGTTTCACATTGTTAAAAAATGACATCCTTCCTAAACGGGTATAAATATGATGACCCTAACAATCAGTTCAAGCTTCTCTTCACAATTTTCCCTCGAATTCCAACAATGGCCCCCATGTTCTCTACTCTCTTGGGAAAAGGTATGATTTTTCTGATCTCCTGACACCTAATTTTTGTAATTTCTACTTTACATTGTTCGATATGTGGTCCGTGAATGTGTTTTTTTTGTTTTCATATTTTTACTGATATTTTTGAGATCATGAACTTTCCTTGCCTGTAAACGTAGGCTATATGTTTTGGTATATCTCCAAAGAGTTTTTTGTTTAAATTTATATAGTTAAAGCTTCATTTTTCAAGATTTATGTGTTTCTTTTCGCAGCTTCCTCTGACACCCACGACGTCAGTTAGCTGTCTATTAGCAATTGGTTTATGTCATTAGGGTGCGATGTCGCACATTCTTATTTCTAGTAACATGTTCTTCTGTATGAGATATCGCACCTTTGTCTCGGTTTGACCGAATTTTCACCGATGTTGCATTGTGGCATTTAAGTTTACCAACATCTTTCTTGTGCCGGTTATGTGTTTGATTTTACCAACCACATAACAATGTCGCTATTACATGTCGACCAAACCACTGCTTTGGACCGACATGTACCTGTGACGCAAGGATGGCGTAATACCTTGTATTTGATAGGATAGTTCCCCCTTAACATTGACTAATGGCTGGTGAAGTATCATCTAATCACCTTTTTCAGGTCTTTTACCAATTTACACATATATTTACTAACAAATCTTCACACTTTATAACACATTATATATATATATGGTTTTTGTGCATTCTTCGATCTTGAACAACATACAATGTTAGTTTATAGCCCACGTTTCGACTGCACTCTGAAGCAGCACCATTTCGAGAAAACCTCAACTTTGGTAAGGCAATTGAAATTAATATTATTTGTTGCTCATTGATTATACATATATGTGTGTATATATTTATAAATATTTGTAATGAATATATTTTTTTGGTGACTTAGTACATCCCTAGGGTTATTATACCACTACTGTCTAGAATGACAAGACCCCGCTGTGCTGAGGTGCTACGAGACAAATTGGCATATGAACTACTCGGGGTGGGAATATCAAGGCCCTGTTCCCAAAGGGTTTTGGCGAGTTCCTTTACAAAGACCACCTACACATTTGAGACATGTTTTTCTTTAATATTATAGAAGTTGGGGGCGATTGTCTTCAAGGTCATCATAATGCGAGTTGATTGATTAAAAATCTATTTTTAGAACTAAAACAACTATTTATCAAATTTATGTAGTAATTGTAAGGATATTTTCATGACCAGTATCATTTTTCTAATATTGTAACTACCTTATTTGAACAATATGTAATTGACTGTATGTGCGATTTGATCTGTGATTATTTATTTTGATTCTTTAAAATTTTACTTAAGTTAAAATAATAACTGACCCGACCCTTTTCAGTGCTTCACTAAACACATGAGAGGAGGTTGTCTATATTTTTAGGTTCAAAGATAAAATTTATAAGTTAATCCCGTTCCTATTACTATACTACCAAAAATGGAGGATAGTGGCAGGTATCGGGTTCATGCACAAAAATTTCTTGAGTTGGTGACTAGCTATGCACAACCGTGGTCAGTTTGTCAATAAGACCACGTTCTAGGAATAACAAGTGTTGTGAAAATAACCATTGGGGGAATATTTTCAACTATCAACTACTAGGAAGCAATCAACTATTATAAACTACATAACTAACACTCGGGAAATATTTCCTTAACATGTTTAATGTCATTTTGATCATAGATTTTTATCAAATACAAGAACTAACCCTATTCTAGTGTATGTGTTGCGTGGTATGGACAATGGTTAAAACTTCCCCCTATCTGTCACATAGGGTGTGCATATAGACTCTTCCATCAGCCTCGCCTCCACAACTAGGAGAGTGAAGCAACGACTATAGCTCATTGAGTAGGTATGATTCTCTTTTATGAGATTAAGCCCTGGGCAAAACACCATGAATGAAACTACCCTAGGCCTACAAAGGAAAATGAAGTAGTCGTCTTATCGATGGCTCTAGGATCAACTAGGTGATTCCTAGTTGTTCTACCTAACCTATCTCTACCCACAACCCTTCGGACCTCTATGTTCGGCTTACTAGAGCATGGTGGATTGTGATGATTAACAACGGTAACCATTGAGCACACGCTCAGTTTTGTACTATTGTCACCCCAAATGCATCTAGGTTTCCTTAACCGAGGGTAACAATAGTGCCCCAACATGAAAATAGACTTAGTTGTGTGCCAACAAAGTGTCCTAATCATGTAATTCACAAGAATATTAATAATAAACCAACATAATGATCACAAAACACATAGAAATAGGTAGATCTAAAAACCTCACAAAATAAACATTAACACATGAATACAAATATAATCCGAATGTTTAATAGACCACTCCCAAGACATTGAATCCAAATATTTCATTGGATTCTATGCCGTTTGGGCAAACGGAAAATAAAAGATGAAATGAAAGAAATCTAGAGAGAGGGGAGATATTTTTCTCTCTCCAGCCTACTCTTGAAAGTGAAAATATGAACATTTATCCTAATTGGCCTTGGTCTATATATATAGTAGTAGTGAATTGGGCCTAAAAATAGGCCTAAACTAGATCTAGGAAATTAGACCCAAGTTTAATAAACTACTACCTAAAAATTAGATCCATGGAATATATTAAGTTAAATGCCATAGATATTGGAAAATATGGGAAAGAAAAGAAAAGAGAAGGAAAATAGAAGAGGACCTCTAGAGAGAGAGGGTTCTCCTCTTCCTTCTAAATTGAGAGAGAAATAAAATCTACATTATACCGACTTAGTTAACCCTAGATTACTAAAGGCTCCTATAGATAGAAGTAAGAAATTGGGCCCAAAATAGGCCCAAAATAGGCCAAAACTCTAGCAGCCGCATTTGGTGTGGAGGGTGCCTCGTGACATGGCCTGTAGTGAATTTTGACACGGGCCGTTGGTCGGAACCTCAGTTTGCTCAGTATCTCTGTATACCCGGCTTCATTCTTCTCATTCTATGGGCTGATCTTGAATTTTTTAAAAACTTGAAACGGTGTGGGTCGTGTAAAATGGAACGTCCCGCTCGCATACTTAGCTGATTTTTGGAGTGAAATGGTGACTTGGAGTGCATGGCCAGCCGAAACGGCGACCCCTCGTGTTGGAAAATAATACGTACCATGTTGGGTGGTACGGACCATTGCTAAGGTTCCCTGACATGGGCTGTGACAACTGATAAGGGATGTGTTATTGTTGGCCTCGTCCCGGGCTTGTGCAGTGTGCGCCGGCTAAGGCTGGTTAAATCGGCTGACCTGTTTGTTCAATTATGGGTAAACCGTTGGTCCGATTTGGGAGTTCTTGTAGTCAATTTTATAGCTCTCGAGAAGAAAAATCTAATGGGGGCACGCTAAAGGGCTTATTCATCTCGATTTTCCCCTGATTTCGTGTGACCTCAAACAACGATCCCTCCATCTCTCTTTTGGCCTTCTTGAACTTTGAATCCGCCTTTCTTTGTCACAATTCCATCTTCTACCACGAATTAAGGTATGTGGCCTTCAGTCTACTACCACTATTGCGGATGCTCTTCTACAAAAAATAATAAAAAGAAGTACGCACGAGCAACCTAATGATGAGATCATAAAAGAAAGATCTAGGCGCCCGTGAATACAACGTGTACATTAGTTCTAATTAATTCTACAAAACTCAAGATTTAGACAAGAAAATCCATAATGGTTGTCCAAACCCTTTGTCGATCAAACCTAACTAAACCTAGTAATCAATGTGTCAAATACATCGGCTAACGTATGATATACGGTGCACATCAATAACCGAGGTAAAAACATATTATTTATCTCGGTTATTTTTTGAACCGAGGTAAAAAAATTACTCACTTCAAAAATTAAAATAACTGAGGTAACATAATTTTTTACTTCGGTTATTTTAGCTAAACAAAAAATTTGAGGTAAAAGGGACAGAGTATTATGTCATTTTTCTTGTAGTGTAATGTAAACCCACTTAAACCTAGAAATATACCATACAAAAGCAAGTAAAAGATAAGCTAAATGCATTGGAAAACACATGAGTCGAACGTCTCATCAAATTCCTCGCACTTATACCTTTACTCTTCCTCGGGTAAACAAGAACGAGCAATGGTCTAAGAAAAACATAGCATGCAATGAATTTCCCAAAACACCTAACATTTATTCCTAGACTAACCTTGGCCCCAAAGACATAAGAATCTCTCAAACTCTCATATCCTAAAGAAACTAAGACAATCTATCCAACCAACATACCAACTCAAATGTAAGGTTCACAAAATATGAATGTCTGAAACTAAATTACTCTACTAAAAGAAAGTACCAAAAGACAATCCAAGAATCATAGCATAAGTTTTGATCTCTCTCATTTTGCCTCGGAGCGCTTTCATCTTTTCCTCCTAACATCCACAAATTTTCCTTTTTCAAAGCTCACTTCTCACCTTTTTTCACATCATTTGGCCTCTTAGTTTTGCATAGGGTTTCCAAACTATCCAGGCCTTTCACATTGTTTCCTAAGTCACCGTTTTGATTTTCAACTTAGCTGGGTGTGTGTATATATATATATATTTAGTTTATAAAATTTTCAACATTTTGTGTGTTGCACAAAATTCCCAAAAGCTAGGCTTAAAAAATACAAAGGAATTTTGTTAGAACTCCTAAGGGCCCAACTACTCCCCCCACCCCCCACACTTAAAATTTTCATTTTTCCAATGCATCATACAAAGTACAAAATAAAAAAGTGGAGTATGTAAGGGAATACATAGGAATGAAAATTGGTCACCCAAATTACAGCAAGTGGTATAAAGAACAACTCCTATGAATGAGTGATATCGAAAAGTAATTCTCATTTTCCTTCACATAAGTAGTGGAGGGAGTTTCGATGTTTTCACCAAAGTAATTCTCCTTAGGCCATCATTTGATCAAAATGTTCCCTGTCAAGACAATACAAAAATAAGCGTAATCGAGTTCCACAAAAATTATCTAAAAGAAAAATGAGATAACAAAATTTAATAGCATTACCCATGGGTATATATTTAATGTTGTCCTCACAAATTATTCACCTTAGAAGAGTTCATTCATGGATTGGATCGTCAAGGAGGATATTTTCCTCATCGACTAATCCCAAAATTCCCAACTCAATGTAAGGCTTCACCCTTTACCCACTGACTAGAAACTTGGTGCTATACTTCTCATATTTCACCTCTATTTCACCTTGAGGGTATAACTTTTTCACCACATACAGACCCGTCCACCTCGACTATACCGTAATTTTCATGGGAAGAGACGAAGCTGAGATTAGTAAATTAACAAGGACTTTTTTTCCCACCACAAAGTCCTTTGTTACTTTTCTTTTGTCGTGCCACATTTTCATCGCTTCTTTTTAAAATGAAATCCATTCCCCACACATCAAAAACCTCACCGACATAAATAAAGATTAGGGTGTATCATATTTGAATAGATATTACCCATCCTTTGGCAACAATCACATGATTGGACAAAGGCTCGGGTATGTCTACACATGTCGGGCCAATATCACATGATTCCACATTCTGTTACTTTCTTAATGGTTCTTCTATACCAGAAATGGCCACCACTATTGGATGAATGGAAGATTCTAAGGAAGGATTATAATTCATCTTTGGGAATACATATCCTAACCTATTGGTCGGCACAATACCTCTATAAGTAAGGATCATCCCACACATAAGCTTTTGCCTCATTCACTAACATGTCCCTTTTGTGCTTTATCATAAGAAGGGGAAAATTAGCCCATGACTAGGTAGTTCACTAAATTGGTATACCAAGGTTGGCTAGTTGTCACCCTAAACAATTGTTCGTCGGGCAATTCTTCCAGGATTGGTTCCAACTTGTGCTTCTCCTTGGCGGGACTAGGCTTTTGGGGGGGGGGTGTTAATCTACTCAAATAGTCGGCCACCACATTCTCACAACCCTTTTTGTCTCTCACATCAAGGTGAAACTCACTAAAAAGAAGTATCAACCTAATAAGTCTAGGTTTTAGCTCTTTTTTGGTCATCAATGGTGAACTGCTGCATGATCTGTGTACGCAATGACCTTGGTTTCGAGAAAATAGGGTCTAAATTTTTCAAGGGGAAATACTATGGCTAGCAAATCTTTTTCGGTTGTGGAGTAATTAAGTAGTGCATCATTTAGAGTTACTGAAGCATAGTATATGACATGTGGCACCCTCCCTGCTCTTTGGCCTAGTACAGTACCTATAGTATAGTCACTAGCATAACACATTATTTCAAAGAGGATAGACCAATTTGGTGGCTGTATAATAGGAGAGGTCACAAGCATTTGTTTCAAAGTGTCAAGGACTCTCCTACCCTCCTCATAAAAAATAAACTTCACGTACTTTTTCAACAATTTGCATAAAGGAGACGAGATCTTAGAGAAATCCTTAATGAAATGCTAGTAGAACCTGGAGTGTCCTAAGAGTGACCTAATATTCATAACACATGTTGGGTAAGGTAAGGATTTAATTGTGTCCACTTTAGCCTTATCCATCTCTAGACCTTGGGCTGACACTACATGATCGAGAATAATACCCTTTTCTACCATAAATAGGCATTTCTCGCAGTACAATACGAGGTTTGTGTCAATACACCTTTCAAGCACTAGTGATAGATAATATATGAAATTATCAAAGAAGTGTCCATGAATGGTGAAATCATCCACGAAGACTTCTATGAAGTGTTCAACTCGAAGAAGATGCATACCATACATATTTGGAAGGTACCCGGGGTATTATAAAGACCAAAAAAATTATGGGTACAGGTAAATGTGCCAAAGGGGAATGCGAAGGTTGTCTTTTCTTGGTTCTCAGGGTCGATGGATGTTTGGAAATATCCTGAATATCTATCAAGGAATAAATAATAAGTGTGTCTGGCCAACCTCTCTAGCATTTGATCAATGAAGGGTAAGGTTAAATGGTCCTTGGGAGTTACCATGTTTAGGCTGCGATAATAAATTGATACTCGCCCCTCTTTTTAATATTGGTGGGTACCATGTTCCTTCCTTGTTCTCTACCACCGTTACCACGCTTTTTTTGCATTACTTGGGTAGGACTCACCCAAAAACTATCAGATATCGAGTGCATCACCCTAGCCTTAAGTACCTTAAGGACATTGCCCTTAACTACTTCCATCATCGATGGGTTTAACCGTTGTTGAGGTTGTCGTACAAGTTTTACCCTCTCCTCAAATAGTATGCGGTGCATACAAGTTTAGAGAATTATGCCTTTGATATCTGCTAAGGTCCAACCTATAGCTCCCTTAAACTTCTTGATCACATCAATCAATTTACCCTCTTGTTCACTGGTGATCCTACTAGAAATTATCACCGGTAATGTCTCTCCCTCACCTAAGAATGCATATTTCAAAGTTCTTGGTAAAATATTGAGTTCAGTTATGGGTGGTTCTCTATTTAAGGCTTGGTTTTGGGCATCAGTAGTTCATCTAGATTCTCCTGGACGGTTTTCCATTTGTGTGTCAATGTGGGGATCAACCTCCCCCATAGTTTCTACTATGCTAGAATTTGGAGAATAAGAACATTTGTCAGTAATGGAATCATTATCTAAAGCTACAATCATACTAGAATTAAAATTTTCTTGCACAATATCATCGATAACATTAGTAAAATTTGAAGGAGCCTCATCAAAAATACAATTCATGCTTTCATACATGTTAAACTCAAAAATGTCTTTACCTCATTCTATGCTTAACTTCCTGGTATGCATGTCAGTTTTAGCCCTAGAAGTTTTCAAGAAAGGCCTACCTAAAATTATAGGTGTGTATCCTTTTCATTTTCCATATATAAGACATAAAAATCCACCGTAAATGTTAGTTCAATTACTTTGACTATCACATCCTCCACGATACCTCTTGAGTATGTGGTGGAGCAATTGGCTACTTGAACTACCACTCCGGGTCATGCAATTTACCTTGGTTAAATGATTTATACAAAGAATATGGGATTACATTGATGGAAGCTCCTAAATCTATCATAGCATCTTTGATCAATGTTCCTTTAATCATGCAAGGGATGGTGAACATACCAGAGACATTACCGGGGACATTGCATTTAGGGGGAAGTCATTTTGCATAGGAAAAGTGGGATGATCACTAGTTTTACCTACCAATGTTTTCCTAAAGTCATGCTTTGAAGTACATAAGTCAATAATTTTTTTGCACATTTAGGAATAAGATTAATAGTGTCAAAGATAGGAAGACTAACTGATCTCCCAGGGCTGCTTGTTGTGCTCAACTCCTTGCCTATTTTTTACCCATCTGAAGAGGGGGTGGTGGAGCTTCTTCATCCATTCTCCTCTTTTTTCCAACTAGTTGACTCACCCTTCCCATCAAATCATTCACTTGACCCCCAAACTCTCTCAATACTTGAGGAGAGTCAAGTTTTGAAATCTCTAATGTAGCCAAGTACTTATGATTGGAGTGACTCACTAGTTCTACAAAAATGTTCCAACGCTCCAAGCACTTCTCACATGAAAACTTGGGAATAACCCTAGGGATTGGTTTTGGGGAATTATATATGTGGGTGAACGCAAAATGTCTAACTCGAAGTATTTTTTCCCAGATGCATCCCCATACCATGAACTCAAGTTGTAACTCCATCCCAAATTTGGAGAATTATGGTATTGGTACACTATTCTAAATCCCATTGGCTTTGGAAACCAAAAACTTCCATCTCTCTCATACTCTCTCAACCAAGAGCAAGACTCTATAGGGTTGTTGTAAAGACATATCCTAAAAATTTAAACTACCATACCCGAAAATGGTGTAAAAATTTGATCCGTACACCACGAGGTCATTAATAAGACCAAAATTTTCATGGGACAGGCAGTAGTAGCCCTCGGAGTGGTGAGAGACAAATGAAAGAATTTATATATTGCTCCTGTATGCTCACTACAAACTACTAGAAAGTAACTAGTGGCAAGTCCAAAGTCATTCAGTGAGATGCTATAATTCAAAAGTTAACTAAGAATAACTCGCAATGGGGCATCACTCCCATTGTGTGTCGGAAATAACTGGTGCTAAATTCGTAGGATCAGGGCATTTTATCTAAGAGCTACTAATCATCTAATTAAGAGATTAAAAATGTTAGCTAGCCTTGGAGATATTTTCCTAACATGACTAATGAATGACTTTGATTCTATATTCAATTGTATATAAGATATATAAACTTATCTTATGCCTATGTCACATAGTGTGGGTGATAGTCAAACATTCCCATTGTCTGTCACAAAAAGGTTCATCGACATCTTTTTGGCTATTACCACTGTCTCCATAGTGAGGGAAAGTGTGTCGATCGAACAAAGGATTCATGTTGAGCAACTTTTTCTCCGGAAGACTCACTCCCAATGTTAACGAATACCCTTCTTAAGGAAGCAAGTGTCTAAGAAATTTCCATGTGCTGGTATCAGCTGTTAGGTATGAGAGTAAGGAAAATACACCCCGGACGCTCCACTAGGAACGTTTTTCCCTTGGACTATAGAGGAAAAGTAATCGGCATCTCGCGATGACTCTAGGGTTGAAACAAATATTTTTACTACATAAAAATCCTAGTTTCTACAAACTATCATGCTCATCATATCGGGGTACATTGAGGATGACTCTCACTCCTATTAGGGGAAATGTCTTCCATAACATGAACATTATTACACTATAAGCCAATCAAGCTGGCTATAATGATCGGAATGGTACTCTCAATTATATATGTATACACTCAAAAATTCGGTACTCACGAACCTAAAATACACCTAACCCAACATGCCCAAGGTAGCCATCAAGCCTAGCACGATAGCTTATCATTAATGTAACTACGGTGCATCATAGAACATATATATATGTGTGTGTATGTGTGTGTGTGTGTATGTATAACACATGAATATCACAAGAATAATAAACATAAGTCAAACATGAATTCATTAGCATAAATGATAGGAAGATCTAGAATCTCACAAAATCATCAATTAGGCATGAATGAAATAAAATCCCCCAGTAATTACACTACTCTATAGACATCAAACACAATATAGTCATTAGATTCAATTCCATAAGCATACACTAGGAATTAGAAAATGAGAGGAGAAGAGTTAGTCTCTTTCTCTCTTTACCTACTCCTAGAAGTAGGAATGAAATTACAACTTCTCTGATTGCTAAAACCTAGTAGACTAGTTCCTCTTCATATAGTAGGTGGAAATGGGCGTTAGAGAAGCCCAAAGGTAATAATGGAAACCATACCTGAAATATAGGCATGGTCCGTGCACTAGAATATGGTCCATGCCACTCAGCCCGTGCAAGAGTACACAGGTTGCAGACTGGAAGATTTTCTTGGCTAGATTGATCACACGACTCACACAACGTAACACATGCTGATGGCTAAGGAGTGTTCTTTGCGGTCTGAGTGGCACGACCCGTGCCAAATATCGTTGGCCCCTTCCTAGTGTTATCATCCTCGGCTTCTGATGGTGCGGTTACACAATAGAGCGCGGGCCACAGATGGTATGTTAAGATCTTCACCATATATTGGCACGGGCCGTGTAAAAGCACATTGCCCGCGCCGGAACCTAGTCTAATAAACCATCGGTTTGGCACAGGCCATGTAAATGTACACCGGTCTTGCCAGTCTTCTATTCTTTCTGAACTTTGACTTCTTTTCTTCTGCACATCCCATCTATCACAATGATTAAGTGTGTGGTATTTGGTCTACTAATATTCTTGCGAATAACCTTCAACTATCTTTTACCATTCTTGCAAATGGTCTTCACTAAGCTACTCTTAAGTGCTTACGAGCAATCTACAAATAAGCTAATAAAATAGAATCTAGATGCTCATAAGGACAAGGGCATAGTATCCATTAGATCTAAATAACTCTCAAAATGAGGGATTAAGATAAGAAACCCAACAAGGGTTATCTAAATCCTTTGTAATGTAAACTCACTTAAACCTAGTAATCTACCATAAAAACTAAAAAAACGTTGTGCTAAATGCATTAGGAAACACATTCTTTGAGCGTATCATCATAGACCAAGACCCACTGCTATAAGCGAAATCATTCCACCCATGGCAATCTTTTCATTTTCTCGTGTTGACACCTGGAAACACTTGACAATGAATTTGCTCACCGTATCGGGGTAACTCGTGCCATAGACTACTGACCATAGAAGCCGGTACTCTTCCTGTGTTCAAGTGGCTCCCTCACAATATAAGGAGACAGTTATTGATAACATGCGCGCCACATATCTGAGGGCTTGGTGGACTATATCGTTGTTCTTTCTCTTCTTCTCTCACTCTTGCGCTCGATGGAAAACCATAAGCTCCCAGGGTCGAATACAAAATAGTCGACCTCTTTGTTGGGCACATCATCGACATACTTCCACCCAAAGCAGTCAGTGATGGCCCGATAAGTCATAGTTCGGGAGGTGTCTCTAAGGTGAAAATGGATCAATGTGGAGAGGAACTTGTAATTCCATCTCTGATAAAGCTATAAAACCATCTATCCCAATCTTCTCTAATAGGTGGGAAATAGACTTTGAGAGCTTAACCGCTCTCTACACAGCCCAATCTACAAACATAGTCTCTAAAAAAGGCCACCCTCTACTATACAGCAGGTCTCACGGCTGCTACTGAGCTAGCTCAAGTCTCTCCAATCCCATAAAGAGAGCACTAGGGGCAACATGGACATATACACTTCTCCTAGGGTCCATACTACCAAATAGCTACAATCCAATATTTAAAAATAGAGTAATTGTCCAAAATGGTACCCACTTTTAATCGAAATTCACAGTTTGGTACCCAAATTTTAAAAATGCGTCAT